>JAODAL010026261.1:0-57096 GCA_025379985.1 Phyllomedusa bahiana
CCAAAGGAACGGGGGTTTTTCCCTCACCTTGAGCTTTCCAGTTGCTTTGCACATCTTTTCAAATCCAATATGCATCATAAACATGGGCAGGCCCCTCCGGGGGATTCTTACTACATCGTTACGGGTCTTCAAACAAGAAAAAAATTAGGATTCAGAGTTTAGATCTGGGGGGTCAATGCCAAGGTGGGTAGTTTTTTTCCCAGCCATCCCAGACTAAAAAAATTTTTAAGGAAAAAGAAAAAGTTAAAATTAATAAAAAAAAGGGTAAAAGAAACCCTAATTGGCTAAATGTGGTTCAACATGACATTTTTCCATTACTGTAGTAGGCGCACACACTATATATAGGTACCTCTTGCCTAAGGAAAGGATTTCTTCTTAAATTCCCCCGAAATCTTCTCCTTCTAACCAATCCTTCATACCAGTTTGCTCCACCCAAGAATTCAGTGTGAGCAGGGCTGCAGCTCTGACATTTGCCTAAAAAAAAACAAAAACAAAAAAAAACAAAACAAAGCCATGTCAAGGATTCATCATCAATAAACAGCAACGATAACGTAGTCAGCAGCTTAAAAAAATCCAATCAAGCAACGAGCAAAACTCCTGTTTAAATAGAGGCCAGAGTATCGGTTAGCTTATGGCCGCAAGTGTGGCTTCTAAAATCTGCTGGCCATGCTTGACCCCTGCAGAATCCAGGATTTTTAAAAAAAAAAAAAAAAAAGCGGCCATTCAAATTCTATAAAACACACCCAGGGTGGGCCACACTGACAAAACACTGGCCAGATTCTGATTAAAGAATCCAACCGCTAGGTTATGTAATCTTTTAAAGGCCTCGTTCACACAGCTGATTTGTGCACGGATTTCAGCCGTACTGCGCACCGTATTTGCGCTGCGTAGGCAATACCCTTTCCCCTGTATTAGGGTAATCCACAGTTCTCAGAACTATGGATTCCGTCTCCTCTCCCCGCTCGGCGAATACGACATGTCTATTTACGGCCTGTACGCGCCGTGAATAAAGACCGTCTTTTGGGGTGGGGGGCTTGGCCCCCTCCCCACCGCACGGCAGCCGGCGTAGTTGCAGGGCGAAATCCGTCCCGCAATTAAGTCGGCAATAAGCCGTGTGAACCGGGCCAAACCGTTTTGAGGGATGGTTCTGTCCACGGTTTATGGATTCTACCGTCCCTCTTTAATCACTGAGAAGTACATTTTCCACCCGAAAACCAGGTGGGCGGAAGAAAGAGCACGTTCCAAGTTTTGATGGTTTTTGGATTTGAAATCGGACCGTCAACATCTGAGCGGTGTAGACTACAGCTTGGATTTTCTATTGAAGTCTATGGAGATGGCCGAAACTAGTTTTTCAAATCCAAAAACCGTCTGAAAACCATTCCATGTGGACATACCCTGAGGCTATGTTCGCACGGCTTATTTCGGGGCGTATTTACGGACGTAGTTACGTCCCGAACCACGTTTCAAATAATGAACAATTAGGCCATGTTCACGCGGCTTATTCACGGCGTAATTGCGGGATGGATTTCGCCCGCAATTACGCCGTGTGCTCGGCAGCGGGGCCGCATAGACATTCATTACGCGTATACCGCTGTGAATAATTGACATGTCACTTTCTCCCTGCTCGCCGTATTTCGCGTGCGGGGAGGGGAGACTGAATCCATAGTTCTCTATGAGAACTGTGGATTACCGTAATGACTGGGACGGATTTCGGCCCGTAATTCACACAGTACAGCGCGAAAAACGAGCTGAAATCCGCCCCAAAATAAGCCGTGTGAACATGGGCTTAAATTCGCATTGATTCCAATGTAAAATACGCCTAGTCGTTCACACAAGATGTATTTCCGCCATGTAAATACGAGGGTAAAATTTTGTCCCGTCACTTGAGGCGTATTTCGCGCCGTAAATCCCCATAGTAAAGAATGGGGAATGTATTTACGAGGTGAAATACGTGCCACACTTTGTGACACTTATTTGAAACGTATTTCGGGACGTATTTGCGGACGCAAACGGACCCAAACATGAGTCTAACAATGTGCAGTGTGATTTACATTGCCTTCAATGTAAAACACACATTCAGCGTTCAGACGAGGGATCGCTGCTGTGTGTTTGAATGGATCCGAAAGACGCATGTAAAGAGTTGTCAGGTCAATTCTTGAGCCGAAAGAACTATAGGTGCGATCCTGCTGCAGCCAAAACACATCCAAACTCGCACCTGCGTGTTGGATGCGATTTTCGGATCCAAAACGCCATGTGAACATACCCTTATGGCTCAAACAAGAGGCTCTCAACGCCGACACCTAAAGCTTCAGGCTCTCACTTCCTGTTCAGGCTGTGGGGGGTCCTACAGCAATAACAGACATCAGCTCTGCTATTCTTAGGGACATTGGTGAGGAGCTCTAAAAGGGTTAAAGTTTGCCAGTAACTTAGCAGCAGTGATGTCATCATTCCAGCTATGGTTTGTACACAAGCTTCTTTAGGGTACCTAAGCAGGAGATTAGATCTGCTCCAGTTCTGAAACGAAGCAAAATCAGAACAGCAATAGATTTGGTAATCGTCTTTGGTGAGCTTTAACCCCTTAAAGGGGTTGTCTCACTACAAGGATTGCTTTTTATGTTAAAGATCTTGCAAGTCACTTTGCAATATATGTCCATTAACAGTGTCCTACCTATTCCTTGATATCCCCTCTTGTATGGGCTGCATCAGCTCCTCAGGTCGCTGCAGCTACAGACCTGTTCGATCTCTCCTGCTAGGCTGCCAGCACTGGTTGCTATAGCTACAGACCTGGCTTCTACTGCAGCCTAGTAGAAGCCAGTAAACACGCCCTTGAATTCAAAATGAAACCCAAGAAAACAGGACTGAGGGAAGATGAATCAATGTAGTGAGACAACCCCTTTAAAGGAGTTGTCTCATTACAAGCTTTCAGCCTACTTCAAAGTGTCTGGCAGCAAAGGATTTTTGAATTCAGGGGCGTGCTTCTTCTCTGCTCTTCTCCTCCTCCTCCTCCCCCCCCCTCTCTTCAGCACACAGACAGCTCTCCTCCATAACTTCTATACAACAGGGGGAGAGCGAGGGGGTTTGCTGCCAGAGTTAACCCTGTGTGTGCCTGCCTAGGTATGCTGCAGACTGCTAGATCAGCTGCACTGTCAGATCAGCCCTCTCCTGTCTCTGTGGAGCTATGAGGGTGGAGAGGTCTGTGAAGCTGTGTATGCTAATAGCAGAGCAGGGGGGATGTAAGTGTTCCTATACCCCCTGCTTAGCATACAAATCTCCACATCTCCTGCAACAACAAACAAACCCTGTCAGAACAGACACAGGGCAGCTGTGAAGTGAGTTACTATAATCACGATGTGTCACTAATACAGCAGAGCAGGGAGGGATATGAACCGTTCACATGCCCCCTGATCTGTTCTATTAGTATAGTCAGAGCCCCACAGACGCATCATGATTATAGTAACAGTTCATTGCTGTCACATTTACTGACCACAGATCAGCCTCACCTCTGCCCCTCCTCAATCTGTGTAGAGAGCAGGAGGGAGCAGGCACACACAGGGTTAATCCACACAGACACAGGAGCCAGAGCCCTCCCCCTCCCTACAGAAGCATCACATACTGTGCCAGAGGGGCTCTGTGCTCCGACCTGTATTCAGAAACAGATGAGTCACCAGGACTGGCAGCCAGTGAGATAAAGATAAACAGGTCAGCTGCTATAGGGATTTCAGGAGCTAGCACTATAAAACAGGATAACTCGAAATCAGTAGAACATTTGTAATGAACATATATTGCAAAGCTGCTTGTTTTTTAAAGATCTTTTAATTAAAACCCAATCATTGTAGCGAGACAACCCCTTTAAGGTCACAGCCATTTTTTTGTTTTTTCATCCCCGTCTTCAAAGAGCCATTACTTTTTAATCCTTCCGTCTACATAGCTATACGAGGACTTTGGGATGTACCTTTTAATGGTGCCATTGAACACAACATGTAATGTACTGGGAAACACCCTAAAAACCGTCTTTGTGGTGGAAAATGAAAGACGTAATAGCACCATTTCTATAGCGGTTTCATTTTTATGGAGTCCACTTTTTGGTATAAATGTAGTATCATCTGTATTCTGCAGACCATTACGGCGATACCAAGTTTGCAGAGGTTTTCTTATGTTTCAGAATATTTTGAGTTTATTTTCTGAGTACTGTTTTAAATTTTAGCCGAAATGCCATTTTCCACGACCAATAAGGTTTTGGTTTTTCCACCTATGGACCCGAGTGAGGTCTCATTTTTTGCGGGCTGAGGTTTTAATAGTTAACATTTTTGGGGATATATGCGACTTTCTGATCACCTTTTATTTAACCCCTTAACGACCGCGCACCGTCTTTTGACGGCGGCCGGTGCGGGTCGTTCGGCGCAGCGACGTCTTTTGACGTCCCCGCAGACATCGGGGTTTTGGGGCGCCCGGCGCCGCAGCTGCGCTGGGATCGGGGCTGAACTACACAGCCCCGATCCAGAGCATGTCCTGCAGGCATCGGGGAGCGGAGGAAACCTCCAAAACCGATGCTTTAAACCCTTTGATTGCGGCGGTTGCGTTACCCAGCGCAATCAAAGCGATCCTCTGCTCTGTGGGGTGATCGGAACGCCCGGTCACCCGACAGAGCTCGGGGAACGGCGGCACAGTCAGCTCTGGGGACATAGCGTGGCCCCAGGACTGTCTGTGTATGAAGCCAGTGATTAGGACGCACTGTGTGCTGTCCTAATCACTGCCTGTGTCAGACGACACAGATTAGAAAGTATTTAGCATATATGAATATGCTAATACATTACTAAGTGTAAAAAAAAAAATTTAAAAAAATGTTAAAACAGTTCTCCCTTCAGGGGAGTCAAAAAAAGTACAAAAAACCAAAAAAAAGTGAAAAAATAAAAATATAATAAAAATAAATATATTAATAAAAAATTTTTTCATAAATTAAAACGCAAAAAAAACCTACACATTTTGGTATCCACATGACCGTAATAACCTGTAGATTAATCTAACAAGTTATTAAGTGTGAAATGTAAATGGTGTAAAAAAAAAAATTAAAAAAAACAAAATTTTTGTAAAAAAATAAAAAAAAATAAATGCAATTATTTATAAGTGTACTTAAACTATCCCTTATAAAGTACAACTTGTCTCGAATAAAACGAGGCCTCATCCACTGCGTCATTGAAAAATAAAAAAGTTACAACTGTTTAAACGCAAGGGGGCAAAAACTAAAAAAAATGTTCTGGTCCCTTAACTAAATTTTCAGGCGTTCGGCTTAAGGGGTTAAGTTTTTTGGGGAAGGTGTCTGGAAGCAGATTATCCCTCTTCTGGGGGTAAAACTACCTCTTTTTCCCAAGCCAAGTGTACAAGTATAAAAAGGATTTTAAGAGAATAGTTGTCAGCCAATAGAGACCATAGCAGGCACCCGCAAACTGCGGCCCTCCAGCTTTGGGAAAAAACTACTACCCCATCATCCCCCTGGTATAGATTATATAATGCATGATGGGAGTTTTTTCCCAACATGAGGGCCGGGAGTTTTGGGGTGCCTGGCCCAAGGCCTTTAAACTGCACCAAGAGCCCACCACTTTCCAAAAAGTTTGTATGGGGTACGTTGTATGGAAGACCCCAACTTTTAATTGACAAGGGGAACATAAATTCAAATGCGTTTCATGATGCATTATAGAGAGCTCACCTTGCTATCCCCCAATCGTTTTAAACGGCTACCCCCGGTTTTAAAATGGGGTTTAAAATTTGGACCAAAGGCTGTGGGCCAGTGCGCAGGTGCCCAAGGTTTTGCGAACCTTTGGGGAAAAAAAAGTCATAAAGGAAATTTTATAGAAGGGAAAGGATTTAAACAAAACCCTTAACAAATGCCAGAAGCTTAAACTGCTCTTAAAGTACATAGCTATATGGCAACAACTCTTACAACAGGTTGACCACACGTACCAAGATCTTATTCAGTCATTTAACGACCCTTTGGGCATTTAAGTTCCCGAATTTGGAAGGGGGAAAAAATTTTGGCCTCGTTAAGAATTGTTGTAACTTCATCTAAACCTTCCTTGCGGATTTTCCATTTTTGTCTTCGATCTTAGACACCAGGTCAGAAGTGATTTTGTCACAAAAAAAAAAAAAAAAAAAAAAAAAAAAAAAAAAAAAGGGTTTAGAAGGGGGGGATACATACATTCTATTTTTTTTTTACACTTTTATAAAGCATCATTTACATTAAGGAGAAGAGGGAGGGACACATCTGTACCACAGGGCGTAATCTATGCCAGTTAGGGAGCCGCTATAAAATTTGTGCCGTTTATAGAAATGGGGCGTCAAGCAGCCTGCCCCCTTTGCATCACCTCCCACCGTGCGTTTAAAAAGAGAACCGTCACATAGTTTATGCCCCCTTTTCTGAGGGACAGCACATGCTGTTTCAACCGGGTGTTTCCAACAACTGTGTCCCCCATTCTGTTTGGGTGCGCAGTTTATTGATTTGGAACATTTAAAAGCTCAGGTTTTGCAGCCTGGGTTTTGCCAGAAGGGAAATCCCCCGCTTATCAGGAGAAAGTTTGGGCCCCCCTGCTGGGGTTAGGCCCCCCCCACTTAAAAAAACCGATTCATTTTTTTAGGGGGTTGGGGCCAAAAACGCCGGTTGAATACAAAACCCTGGGTACTATTTGGATTCATTTTCTGGACTGCAAAAAAAAGAAAACCCCATTGCTTCTATTGGCCTTTTAAAAAAGCGGGAAAAAAAAATCAAAAAGGGTTTCATGTCAAAATTCCCTTGGGCATTCGGTAAAACGCAAAATAATAACGTTTTGTTTAAAAATAAAAAAGGCCCGAACGATAAAAACGCAAATTTTTCATTTAAATCAATAAAAAAATGAATGGAAAGTTGGGTACGTATTGGGGTACCCCAAAAACGCATTTAAAAAAGGGGCCTTTTGAAAATAGCAATTTTTTCCCGGATAGAAGCCCGGAATTTTCCGGGATGAGGATGGGGCTACCCGTTTGGGGCGTGGCCCAACATCTGGGTCAAGAAATTTCAAAACCGGGACTTCTCTGGGAGAACAGGCTGGGAGACTGGGCCCGATTTGGGGCATTACGGGGGGGGAAACCCCCCGGGATCAAAAACACTTATTCAAAACCAAAGAATTGCCCCATTAAAAAACTCTTTAAATCCTTAACGACCCCCCACCACTTGATGTCGGCTGGGGCGGGTCATTTGTTTTCAGCGACGTCTTTTGGGGTCGCTGCAAAAACATCGGAGTTTGGGGGCTCCGGGGGCCGCAGCTGCCCCCTGAGATGTGGGCCGGGCCCATACAGCCCTGATCCCAGAGCATTTTTCCCGCCCGGGACCGGGGGGGGGGGGGGGGGGGGGGGGGGGGGGGGGGGGTTGGGGGGGGGGGGGGTGGGGGGGGGGGGGGGGGGGGGGACCTCCCGGGACCCCTGCTTTGGGTTGGGCGGGGGGATTTCAACGCGGGGGGAATCAAAGGGTTTTTTTCCCTTTTTCGGGCGGGGAAACGGAAAACCCGGTTTCCTGACCGGGGGGCCCCGGGGGAAAGGCTGGGAAAGTCAGCCCTGGGGCCTAGAGTGCCCCAGGGCTTGTCTGTGGAAAAAAGCCCGTTTATCCCGGGGGCAGACTGTGTCTTTCCTGATCACTGCCTGGGTCCAGGGTGACAAAAAGATTTTAATTTAAAATTGCAAAATTTTTGAAAATGCCTTTAAAACTTTTGGGTAAGTGTAAAAAAAAAAAATTTAAAAAAAAAATTTAAAAAAGTTTCTCCCTTCAGGGGGTTTAAAGGAAAAAAAAAAGAAAAAAAAAAAAATTGTGCAAAAAATTACACGAAAAACCCTACACAAATTTGGTTCCACAACCGTAAATAACATGTAGAATTAATCCCAACAAAATTTAAATGTGTAATTTTGAAAAATGTTTAAAAAAAAAAAAAAAATTAAAAAAAAAAAAATTCTGCAATTTATAAGTTGAAATTTTAAACTATTTCCCCAATAAAAGGGACAACTTCCTAAAATTAAAAAGAGGGCCCCCCCTTTCAACGGGGTCATTGGAAAAAAAAAAAAAAAGTTACAAAAAGTTTGAAACCAAGGAGGCCCCAAAAGGGGGGGGGGTTTTTCCCCCCCTTTAAAATTTACTGTATCTTTTCGGGAAAAAGGGCCGGGGGTTTTCACGGGACAGGACAAATACCCAGCCGGGTATTTGGGGCCTGGGTTTTCGCCCGTCCCCCCGGGGCCCCGGAGGGGGGGGGGGGGGGGGGGGGTGGGGGGGGGGGGGGGGGCCGGGGGGGATTTTCTCCCCCGATAGCGGAGAACAACCCTCCCCCCTCCCCTGGAAGCCCCATCTTCCGGGGAAACCCCGGGCAGAAGATTTGCTTCTACAAATTGGGTTTTCCCCCGGCGACTAAAACCGGTCCGAAGGGGAAAAACCCGGGGCAGTGGGGACTTCTGCAACCCGGTTTGCATAAAAGCCAAATTTGGGCCCTGTTTCCCCACGGGAGGGTTTTTTTGGCCCGAAAAAACCCGGGCCCCCAAAAAAATTTGTCAAATTGTGCTCTTTTGGAAAACCCGTTCAAAAATTTCCCCCCTGAAGGGGTTTTCCCCAAGGGGCGGTTTTGCCCCGGCCCGGGAAAAAAATTTTAGAAACACAATCTTCCGTCCCGGGTTCCGGGGGGGAATTTTTCTTCTCAAATGGGAGGGGGTGGGTTCCCCCGCTCAGGGGGGCGGGAAAAAAAACCTCCCCCCCGGGGCCGGGGGAAAACGGGCACAAAACAGGGGCCAAAAACTGCCGGCAAAAACCCCCGGTATTTGGGCCTGGGCCCTGTAAAACGGCCCCCCTTTGGGGCGGTTTTACACGGGGAAAAGGACAAAACCCCTCGGTTTTTTTTCCTCCATTTTAAGGGGGTTTTTTGGACTGTTTCGGGCGGTTTTTGTCACAAAAAAAGTGGGGTTTTTTTTTCGGTTTTCAACCCGTTTTTACCCCTTTTTCCCCGCCCGGTTTTTTGGGGCTGTTTTTTTTAAACCTCCAAAAAACCCCCACACTATGGTTTAGATTATTTTCACTTTTTTTTTTGGGGAAAAGCTGAAAACCCCCCCAAACACCGCCGGCTAAAGTTTGGCGGTTTACAAGGGGGCCAATGTTAAAATTCGTTAGAAACCGGTCGGGGAAAAATGTGCATGTGCCCAATTTTTTGCGGGGGCTGCAGGGCGGTTTTTTTTAAAATTTAAAGTCTATGGGGAGAGTTTTTTGGGAGGGGTTTTCCCAAAGGTTCCCAAAACCCCAAAAGTCGGAAAAACTGCCCAAAAACCCTTGCCGTGGGGGGCATGCCCTAAGGGACGCGGCGCTGGAAAAAAGCATGGCTTTACTAGCTTCCTTTTTGTCCCTCAGCAAGGGGGGATTTAAACATGTGACCGGGGGTTCGTTTTAAAAGGCCGAAAATGGGCCCCCGTTTTTCGCAAAATTTGGGCCCCAAATTAAAAAAAAAAAAAAAAAAGCCCCAAAATACTAGCAGAAAAGGGGTTTAAAAAAGCACTCAAAAAATTTTACAACCCGAAGGGGGGTTTTCCCAGAGGGTGGTTTGCATTTCTGATTTGGAAAATGCCAAAAATTAAAAAGGTGCAGGTCCCACTTTGGGACCAGCACCTCTCTCAGAATTTTCCCTAGAGCAGAAGGGGAAGGGCAGAAACAAAATGCGACCAGTTCTCTATTCTGAACCAGCACTTTAGGGCCCAGTGCGATCTGCAGCCTATAGTAGGAACAACCCGTAAAGAAAAAAACCGGCAAATGCACGCCCCACACACACTAATAGGTCACCTGATATCAGTTCTAGGTAACAGATCCATGACCCTCCCGCAGGGAGTCGTTTTTTTTTGCTCTTTACCCTCTTCCCCCATCAAACACCTCCTCACCAGAATTGGAAACCAAGGGTTTGGGCGGTGGGGGGGCTGTCCCCCTTTATTTTGCAAAAAAAAAAAACTTAAGGCCCAAAAAGGTGACAGTTGGGTTTTAAAAAAGCAAATTTTTGAAGAAAAAAAAAACCTACTCATTAAATATTATAGTTTACTAGATTTTGAGAGACTGGATGTTGGGTCTTGAGTTTTAAAAGGGGAAGGGCATTTATAACTTTCCACTGGGGAAAAGGGGTTTTAATTTAAAAGGGCGGAAACGCTTGCTGGGACCCTCGCTGATCACTTACATGTGCTCCCCCATATCTTTCCTTGCACAGGGGGGAGGTAAAAAAATTTGTGTAGCAGTAAACCCTGGCCACAAATACTTTGTACAAATCCCCGGGTTGGGTTTTTAAAAATAGTTGGGCAAACTTTGGCCCCCCCCCCATCCCCTTTTCATAAATTCCAGAAATACCCGTCATTGGAAAACCCCTTTAAAAAGGTATTTTTTTTAATTTTGTATTTGAATTAGGCTTACTATGGATAAAGTGTTTAAAATTTAAAAAATTTGATGTAATGGGTTTTAGGGTTTTCTTGTTTTCATTCATTACTATGTACATTTTTCAACCCAAATAAAATTAAAGATTGGTTAGGAACATAATCCCTTACTGCATACACTATAACATACAAACTGGGGGGGTTAATTTGTGCGGGATCCCTGCTTTGTCGAAGATAGTCACTGTGTAGTATTTTAAGACTGAAGGGCCCCCCCCTAACGAAACACCACACTTCTCTACATAACGTGCATGCACAGTAGGGCAACGTTAACGGCAAAAACTTTTTCTCCTTTTTTTGGGGACTTTTAAAAATTTTAAAGCGTCGGGAAAAACGACCCGTTCGGGCGCCCCAAAAACAAAAAAGAAAAGGGGGAAACGGGACCCCCACCGCTTTCTTTTTCTACGGTTCGTCTTTCAACCCCATTCAAAACATGTTGTATAAATTTTTTAATTATCAAAAATTAATTTTGCTTGGGCAGTCCCACCCTTTGGGCAGTATAGCCATGTGAATAGTGAACCTTTTCTGAAAAATGAACCCGAAATGAAAGTGGGTTTTATAGAGCTGAATCAAAGGGAAACTGAAATAAAAACCCGGGGAAAAATTTGACCGGAAATTTGGGGGCCCAAGGGGGGTAGGAGGAACGCCCCCTTTTTTTTTAAAGTACTAGGGTTCTCAAAAAAAAAATAAAAAAAAATAAAAAAAAATTAAATATGCTCAGTATTGCTGTCTATCTTGCAGCCATTAAACCTCCTGGCTTACCACCCAGTTATTGCCCCAGAGACACTTAATCCACATCAGCGCCTCGCTCCTTCCCTCACCCATGTGTCCATCACACACCCCTCCTTCCCTTTTCAAATACCAACAAACCACCTGCTCACATATTGCTGCACAAACGCCGCTATACTCATCACTGAACCATTGCTGTATCTTTTCTTTCTCCTGATTCTTGCTGCAGGTGACATTTCTCCTAACCCCGGCCCACCCTCCATTACTGCTCATCCCACCTCCTCCCATAGAAACCCTGCTAACCTAATTGCTATTCGCAGTCCCTTTGAAATGTGCTCTATGGAACACCCGATCCGTCTGCAACAAACTCACTGCTGTTCATGACCCGTTTCTCTCCAACTCCCTCAACCTGCTAGCCCTCACAGAAACATGGCCCCAGCCATCGACACGCTTCCCTTGCCTTCACCTATGGCGGCCCCTACACTTCACCCACACCCTTCAGACCTGAAAACCCAGGCGGGTGGAGGAGTTGGCATACTTCTCTCTCCACACTGCACTTACCAGGTCCTTCTCCTGCACCCTCACTCAATTTCCCCTCTTTGGGTCCACACCCTCAGACACTTTCAGCATTTTCCCTCCGAGTCGCGGTTGTGTACAGACCTCCCGGTTCACCCCGCCAGTATCTGGATCATTTTGCTTCCTTGCACCCTCACTTCCTGTCTACAGAAATAACCACTCTCATCATGGGTGACTTTAACATTCATATAGATGAACCCATGTAACCCTCTGCCTCTCAGATCCTTTCACAAACCCTCTTCTCTTGGCCTCTCACAGTTTACTAACTCTCCACCCAAAAGGGATGGGAACTCTTTGGATCTGGTTTTCTGTAACCGTTCCTCAATCTCTAATTTTAAATTTAATTCTCCTTACACTCTCTCTGATCACAATCTTTATTTCTTTCACTTTTACAAATTCTCACCCTTTCCTGGACACCCTGCCCGTCTCCCATTCAGAAATATCCACTCCATGAACGCTCAGGAATTCACAGACACCATACAGTCCTCACTGCCCCCAATCTCCTCCCTCTCCTGCCCTGGCGTCCAAACAATATAATGAAACTTTTTCCACACCCTGGACAAAATTGGCACCGCTCACACACCGCACCACCAGAGTCAGACACCCAAAAGCCATGGCACACCCCTCGACTCGCCATCTGCAGCAAATTGTTCCAGATGTGCGGAGCGTCTGTGGAGGAAGTCGAAGCTCCCTGCAGACTTTCTCCATACAAATTTATGCTCAGGACTTATAAAAACTGCCTTCACAGCGCCTAACAAAAAATATTTCACCCCCCTCATCGCAACCTTACACAACAACCCTAAACGCCTGTATGAAAACCAAACCACTCCCTTCTTAGGCCTAAAAGCTCGGGCCCCCGGTCTCTGACCTCCATGCTGAAGACCTGGCCACTTACTTCAAAGAGAAAATTGCAAAATCCGGCAAAACATCTCATCTCACACCCCAAGCAGCACCCAAATCTGGTCCCCCCCCGCACATCCCCCAGCCTACTCTCAGCTCTTGACCCGACAACGAAGAAGTGTCCAGGTTTCTGCGTCTGCACGCCCCACCACCTGCTCTAGTGACCCCATTCCTCCCACCTGGTCCAGTCTATTTCTCCAGCTATCATCTCTAATAACTGCAATCTGTAACCTCTCTCTCCCACTGGGATCTTCCCATCTTCCTTTAAACATGCTATTATAACCCCTTACTGAAAAAGCCCCCTCTGGACCATCCTGCGCTGATAACTACCGACCAGTCTCTAACCTGCCCTTCATCTCCAAACTCCTGGAACGCTTGGTCTACTCTCGCCTAATCTGCTATCTCTCGCAAAACTCTTTTTCTTGCCCCTCTGCAATCGGGTTTTCCGCACCTACACTCCACGGAAACTGCTTAACTAAAGTCTCCAATGATCTCCTAACAGCAAATCTCAGGGTAACTACTCATTGTTGCTTCTTCTGGATCTCTCTGCAGCGTTTAAACCCCTGTTGTTCACCAAACTTCTCCTCAGCATGCTCAGCACCATTGGCCTCCAAGACACCGTCTCTTGGTTCTCATCTTACCGTCTGACCGTTTCCTCAGTGTCTCATTTGCAGGTTCTACCTCCTCTCCTCTTCCCTTGCTGTCGGGGTTCCTCAGGGATCCGTTCTTGGCCTCTCTCCTCAATCTTTTACAGCCCCCATTGGACAAACCATCAGCAGATTTGGCTTCCAGTAACCATCTCTACGCTGATGACCCCCAATTATACACCTCCTCCCGAGACATCACTCCTGCTCTTTCTACAAAAACACCAGGGACTGCCTGTCTGCTGTCTCTGACATCATGTCCTCCTGTATCTTAAAATAAACCTCACTAAAACTGAACTTCTAGTCATCCCACCATCTACTAACAAGACCTTACCCTGCCCTTTCTGTCTCAGTGTGTGGTGCCACCATAATTCCTAGGGAGCAGGCCCGCTGTCTTGGGGTTATTCTAGATTCCCATCTGTCCTTCTTTCCATATTATCCCAAACCCTTGCCCGCTCCTTGTCACCTGCACCTCAAGAACATCTCCAGAATCCGTCATTTTCTCACTGTGGAAACTCAAACTCTCATTGTTGCTCTTATTCATTCTTGTCTCGACTACTGTAACTCCCTGCTTATCGGTCTCCCTCTGTGCAAACTCTCCCCTCTCCAGTCTGTCCTGAATGCAGCAGCCAGGGCTTGTCTTTCTCTTCCAGCCGCTATACTGATGCCTTTACCCTGTGTCAGTCACTGCACTGGGTTTCCCATCCAGTACAGGATACAACATAAATCATCCCCTCTCACTCATAAAGCTCTCCACAGCGCTGCTCCTCCCCACATCTCCTCCCTCATCTCTGTCTACCACCCTACCCAGTCTCTCCGCTCTGCTGTTATCAGGTTACACTCATCAATCATCCGAACCTCCCATGCCCGTCTCCAAGACTTCACACGTGCGGCACCAGTTCTCTGGAACATGCTACCGCGGGCGATCAGGGACACTCAGAACTTCATAGCTTTAAAAGGGCCCGAGAATACATCTCACTCTGGCCTACCAAAAACCCTAATGCTAACACCCCACCCCCCCCACACTCCCTAGAGCATCATCTCATTTTTTAGCACTTAACTGTATATAGACGTATATAGAGGGTGGCAGGATCATCCGAAATTCTATGTAAAACAACCCATATTTATGTCACATGGTGGAAACCCTTGTAAATCTAGCACTTTTTGCCCCTTCGCTCTCCCCTACACCCTAATGGATTGTAAGCTCTTGCGAGTAGGGCCCTCACACCTTGTGTCTCATTTGTAAGTATTTTAATGTGTTATGTCTGTACGTTTACCTCCAAATTGTAAAGTGCTGCGGAATATGTTGGCGCTATATAAATAAAGATTATTATAATATGCCGGCGCTTTTAATTTTCTCAGCGTCTTCCCATGCAATACAATTATATGGGAGACGTTTTTTTTTTTTTTTTTACACGAGACATGACCGCCGTTTTTGTGCAAAACATGAAAAACGTGGTCATGCTTCGCAGAGGGGGGGTTGGGGGGGGGGGGGGGGGGGGGGGGGGTTTGGGGGTGGTTGCACTTTGCAGATTTTGTCCAATGCAGTGCAGCCATAACCCAGAGGTTTAGGGTATGTTCACACGGTGTATTGCGGCGCGTACAATACATCGTGTGTTTCGGGAGCTTGTGCTGATCAACGCGTACTCCCGCGGGTGGAGGGCAGCCCACCGGCCCTATTGACATTCCACTATTCGCGGCACGTATTCACATGTCACTTATCTCCCCGCGTGTACAATACGATCGTCTTGTACGAGCGGGGAGAGGTGGCGTAATCCATAGTTTCTGTAATTTCGACGCGCATCTTGCCCGCATTAGAGCGCAAACACGAGCGAAATTCGTTCCGAAATTACCCCGGTTGAACATAACCTTAGACTAGCTGTGCGCGCTAGTCAAGCAGCAGGCCAGACGCAGCCCTCCCCAGATGAAATGTTACACTAACCAGAGTAGTGTGATGTT
This sequence comes from Phyllomedusa bahiana, assembly GCA_025379985.1. Lineage (NCBI taxonomy): Eukaryota > Metazoa > Chordata > Amphibia > Anura > Hylidae > Phyllomedusa > Phyllomedusa bahiana. The sequence goes on from JAODAL010026261.1 coordinate 15,267, forward strand.
TCACTAGAAGAGAGCTGCGGGCGGCTACACTATAGCAGCAGACTACCTACGAGCACGCGTGCATTCAGCAGGTCGACCATCTCTGCTATAGAGTATACAGTAAGGAATGAGGTTACGAATGGAATGTCACTTCCTGCCATACACATCGTAAAAATAAAAAGTATAAGGTTTTTTTTTCTATCAAGTGGGCTTACTGTTCTCTAGGGTGTATATTTAAAAAAAAGGGGCGACCCCTTCAGGCTAAGCATGATCATGTCAGGAGACTTCCAGTTGACCCATTTTAGGACCTCTTTCCACCTCAGACGTTTTTGTCTTGCTCTGGATTATTAAGATTTTTGCAGGTTTAAGTCCAATGTGAGATCCTATTGACTAAGCAACTTTAGTGGGATTTGACAATGGATAGCCTCTTTAGGATAGCTCACCTAGATGCAATTGGTTGGGGGTCTATATCTTGACCCCTTTGCTAATCAGCCGTTTGCAGGGACCATAGCACATCAGCAAGCGCTGCATCCTTCAGTGTTTATCCACAGTACTTTTAGTGACTTATTCATTTGGAGGGCAAGAAAAACTAGTAAATTTAGTAGCTGCTCTGCCTGGTATTACCAACTATGCAGCAGTGACTGGAAAACTACAGATAAACTGCAATATAAGCATCTCGCACAGGGTTCAGTGCACATTACCAAGGTCATAGAAAGAAGATCAACCACCAGTCAATTTGTCAGAAAAACCAATTACAACATTTGAATCCCAATATAGAAAGCAAAGGGAGGGGGGGGAATTTACTGACCTTCTCAAACTCTGCATCAATTTGGGAGAGAAGAGCCGGCTTTTCTTCCTCAAAAAATATTCGCAGGGGCGCTCCCACATACAAGAACATGACACCCAGCAGAGTGATGGCAGAAATCCTGATAGCCTGCGATTACAGAAGGTCGTGAGTCTGAGCAATTTGCACTGACAAAAGCCAAGAGCGTGCAGGCACAAGAAACTTACAGGGTTTGTGGCCGCAAGAGCAGTCTTCACATTGCTGATGAAGGCCTTGACGTTTATCCTGAAAAACGCATGGATATAAATCAAGTTTGTTCAGAAGCAAAAGAACGCCTGCAGTTACCCGTCTCCTGAATTTACACGACCGAAACCAAAACTTACCCTGTGAATCCAAACTCTTTTATTGCATTTGAAAGCCAGTTCAGGGTTTCTGACTGGTTCTTAGGGTTTTTCTGTGCAAAAGCTAGAGAGACGACCTAGAAATATAAAGGGAGTGGATCAGACAACCGCTTTGTTGTGCAACGATGGACACAGAAGTCTAGGTCCTTCTATTACCTGCTCAGCAGTCCAAGGCAGTGCACAGGCCTCTGCGATAGCAGTGAGAGCTTCCTTGGCATTTCCTCCACATTTCACATCTCCGACTTTATCCACAAGTCCATCAAGGACCACATTGGCAGAGGTTTTTGAAAAATTGCCTTTTTGAGCAATGAGAGCCACGATGCGCAACTTCATCTGCATGACCTAGAGAAGGGATAGACCAACCAACCTAAGGGTACGTCCACACGGCATATGTAAAATTCCAGTCAAATTCCATTTAAGCAGTGTTCCCCAACACCAGTCCACAAGGCGAACCACCAGGTCAAGTTTTAAGGATATAACACATAATGCACTGACACTAATCACCTGTGCAGCATACTTAAACCACCAGTGCACTGCTAAGGAAAGCCAGAAAACATGACCTGTTGGTGGGTCTTGAGGACTGGAGTTGGGGACCCCTGCATTTAAGAATCCGGCCGGTATTTTAGCGTCTTTTGCATGGTTTTGGGGGGATGGTTCTGTCTGCGGATTCGCCCGTCCCCCATAACCATTGAATTGCACACCTCTCGCCCGAAAACCAGGCAAAAGACCGTGCATGTTCCAAGTGTTTCAGAACGTCAGCGGCTGAAAAGTCACAGTAAAGACTAAGTTTATGGGGATGGTCTCTGGTCTGTTTTCAGATCTGCAAAAAGTCTGAAGATCTGACCAAGAAACCATGCCGTGTGGACGGACCCCAAGCGGAACGTGTAATTTTTTATTTTTTCCCCAAAAATGGAGTAAAAAAATAAATAAAAATTCTTAAAATGCTAAGGGACATGGTAAACTGCTAGCAAGAAAGAGAACAGCTAACAAACCTGGAAGTTTGTTTCTTTAAAACCAGGTTTCTTGGCCAACATTTTGACAAGTGCTTGGCAGGGAATGTCACTTTTTTCCATTGATTCAACAGCCTAGAAAGGAAAAAAATATAAGTCACCAAAACCTAGAATTTTTTAGATTAAAATAAACCCACACACAATCTGATGTGGAAGGCGGTCAAGTGTGATCAGCTGCTTTAGAGGGTTGCTCCCAATAGAATTGCAGGTAGGCTAACAACAAACTGAAGGTCTTCGAGTAAAGAGGGTGGCGCTTGCGCCAGTCCTCCCTATTAATTTATTTGGGAGTGAAAAATGTAGTCAATGTGCATGGGTCTAGCCGAAACTCCCATACAAATGAATGGGGAGGAAGAGAAGCAAGCGAAAACTTCCCCTTTCTCTGAGACGTTCAGCTCTTCGTGAGCGATGAGCTGACTTGGAGCACTGATAGGAGCAAGCGTTAAAACAGACTTTTTACGTTTCAGTATTGAGGATATTGTTCAAATTATATTTTTATTTTGATAATCAGTTGTGAACACAGCCCCAGGACAGGTCTTCACTGCTTCGTAAGAGGTTTCACCCCAAAGCGGCACAAGTATGCATGACGACTCAAAGGTTTGACTACTGGTTGCATGTCGACCTGGTGATCGAGCTCCAAAACCAGGAGTTCTCTCAAATACTTGTGGAGGACCAATATGGAGCAGTATGAACATGGAAGAGTTTAAAGGTGTTGCCTCACGACAGACCTTGATGACCCACACCCATCTCCTAAACAAGCTCTGAAACCTCTCCGTGAATGGAGAGGTGGTTGGGGCTCTCCATAGACCTGAATGGAAGTTCAGCATTTAGCCAAGATGCTCTGCTGCAAATCGGAGTGCCCGTTCATTTCTACGGGAGAGTCCTGACCTCCTCTCCATTCAGAACGGAGAGGTTTCGGGGATAGTTTAGGAGATAGGTCCATGTCCCACCTCTGGGCACTTATCAGACCATGATGGCATAGCCTAGCGATATTCCATCGATCTCTGTACAGATACAACCCCTCTAAGCGCTGATGTACCACTATATAAAACCATCCTGTCCAGATCCCATACCCCAGATGCTTTTGGTGTCCCAAAGGGAACCTGTCGGCTACTTTATGCTGTCCTACACGATCCTAACCATGTGGGTTTTACCCCAAATCGTTGCGGCGTTCCCAGGTAAAACATTCAGTGAAGTTGGGCCGGGTACGGGGAGAGTCGTCCGATGCGTGTCTTCTCCACACCCCCTCAGCTTAACTGACCACCCTCTCCCTATAGACAAACATGAAAGAGTGGTCAATTAAAGGGGTTGTCTGACTACACTGATTCATCTTACCTCAGTCCCGTTTCCTTTGTTTCATTTTGAACTCGGGGCGTGTTTATTGGCTTCTACTAGGCTGCAGTAGAAGCCAGGTCTGTAGCTATAGCGACCTGAGGAGATGATGCTGCCCATACAAGAGGGGATCTCTCAGAATAGGTAGGACACAGATAATGGACACATACTGCAGAGTGACTTGTTTTTGCGAGATCTTTAACATAAAACACTATCCTTGTAGGGAGACAACCCCTTTAAGCTTAGGGGGTGGGGAGAAGACTCACATCAGACGCTTTCTCAGGCCAGTGGACTCTCCCTGTACCAACTTCACTGGATGTTTTACCCGGGAACAGCCCAGCGTTGGAGTAAAATTCACAAGGTTGGGTCCGGGAAATCGTCAGCTATTTTATGCTGCATGTCGTTCGGACAGGGTCCCTTTAAGTGCCTGCTAGTAGTCATTGCAGCTTACCTTCTGGAATTCTTCCATGCTTGCCAGTCTTTCCTTCCAGTTACCACTGTCCAGCTGTTGCATACAGGTTGCGGGAAGAACTGCTGCTGCCTTTTCTTCACAGGCTTCAGGCTACAAGAATAACAGTCACTAAGACCCACAGAACCACCACATGACAGATACTCAGTTACTACTATTAAAAGTTAGATCCACACTGCATTTATGGCATATATGGCTCCAGACATACACAAGGATCTATGAGAAATGGAGTCCACTGGCTAGTGGCACCCGATACGTGTTAGGAAACGTTCCCAACATGCAACTAGCCACAATGCGAGTCTACCTGAATATGAAGAGCTTTTATGATACTTACAGAGAGCTCTTGTTCAAACACCTCTTTCACGTCTACCGCCTTCTTTCCCTTAGCAGCTCCAGCACCAGATGCCGGGGCTTTACCTTTCTTCACAGGACCACCAGCCTTTAAAATGAAGTAAAGGGTAAATTAAGTAAATGAATCACTTGTTGAGAGAGATCTGGGCGTTCTTGTAGATCATAGACTACAGAACAGCATGTAGTGTATCAGCTGCCTCTAAGGCAGGTAAGATATTGGTGTGTATTAACAGGCATGGACTCGCGGGACAAGGATGTAATTCTACCGCTGTATAAAGAATTGCCGCGACCTCACTTAGAATATGCTGTTCAGTTCTGGGCTCCAGTTTATAGAAGAGATGTAATGGAGCTGGAGAGAGTGCAAAGACGAGCAACCAAACTTATAAGGGGAATGGAGCATCTTAGTTATGAGGGGAGGTTAGAGGAATTGAACTTAGTCTTGAGAAAAGACAGCTTGGGGGGGGGGGGGGGGGGAGGGGGGAGATGGAGCCATGACTAATTTATATAAATGGTCCCGACAAAGTATGGGGAAAATTTCACGTGAAGCTCCCTCAAAAGACAAGGGGACATTCCCTTCGACTAGAGAAAAAAGGATTCAATCTCCAGAGGAGAAAAGCGTTCACTGTAAGAACAGTGAATCTGTCGAATAGCCGCCTGAGGAGCTGGTCACAGCAGGAACAGTTGGAAGTTTCAAGAAAGGCTTAGATAACTACCTGAAACTAAACATTAATGCGTAAGTAACCATGTAAAATTCTGGATCCTGGCTGGTGGCGGCTCTGGGGTCAGAGATGGGGTCTCCACTGGAGCACATTGGTTCTTGCCTTGTGGGTTTCAGGGCATTAACCAGTGGGGAGGTTGGGCTCGAAGTCCTTGTCTCCCTCCCTTCACCCACATTTTCCCCACTTGATGGACCCATGTCTTTTTTCAACTGTACTAACTATGTAACTATGATTACAATATCATAAGCCATAGCGGCAGAGAACGATCTGCACCATACTATCTAACATACCTTAGACGGTGCTGGTTTTTTGGGTGCCATTCCAGGTTTACCCGCTTCTTTTGTATCCCTTTCACTAGCAGCACTAGGTGGAGGCGCCGATCTCCCAGGAGCAGCCGCTTTGGTTTCTTTCTTCTCTCCAGATCCTGCCTTCTTGCCAGTCGCTAGTTCAACCTTGTCAGCGCATTCTTTGATCTGTATAGGAGGAATTAGAATAAGGGCCTGTGCAAACAGCAGTTTTCCATGTAGAAGATTCAGTGTCACCGTGGAACAATCCATGCAAATTTTTTTTCTAAGGATTTTATATTCACTGAAAAAGCTTCATTGGGTACTGGAAAGAGACACTGCACCGATTAAACCCATAAAATGCTGCAGCAAACGCATCCAAAACATCAAGAGGGGGTATAAAGTTGGGATTGGAGCTTCAAGGATCTTAGAGGCATGTCCCGCTATAATTAATAGCTTTCCTGCTGCCTATGAGGTGGGCTCAGCTAGTGAACATGCAGGATACTCTTACTAACCACGATTCATTTAAAAAAAAAAAAAAAAAAAAAAACCCCCCCAAAACACACACTGGACCCAAATCTGTAAATTTCCTCCATGTGAACAGGTGCGATATGAAATTACGCTACAGTTTACACTGTTCTTACAGCAACTTACCCTATCCAGCTTCAGCTTGTCTACATCAGTAAGAAACGGGTTAACCGCTTTCTCTCCAACTACTTTTTGAGCTGTACCCAGGGCCTCAAAGGCTGCATCTCTCACTTCTGCTGCAGAGTCATTAATTTGCTGTGGAAAAACCAGACAAGTCAAAAATGGACTCATGCCCCTATTGACTAAAGTTAAAACCATCCAGATAACCTCATGGACTTAAGATTGTACCTTGAGGAGTGCTGCACAGAATGGCTTCAGCAGACTTTTCGGCAGGGTTGTGGCTGTGCAGTGGCGGAAGCTTCTTGCAAGGAATAGAGAAGTCTGTTGCTTTATTGTTGGGTTCTTGTTATCCATGACAGCGAGGACATCTTCGCTTATGTTCTGTAGTGTTGTCTAAAAGGGAAAAAAAAAGCGTATGTTGGACACATCGAAAGCACAAGGATACCTGTAATTAAACAGAAGTGACTGCTTACGGTGAGAAATATGGCATCAATGGCCTCCTGTAGAGCTTGCACTACTTGAGGCTTCTTCTCCTTAAACTTCTCTAATATTGTTGGCACAACCTAGAAGAGGAGAGAGAGAGAAAAAAAAAAAAAAAAAGTTTCCCATTTAATGATTAAAAGGAGTGTTGCCATCTCTGGACATTTGTGGCCTCTCCTCAATTGCTGCAGTCCCACTTCTGGGACCCACCACCCACTTGAGAACAGGCTCCAAAACAGGTCTGTGCGGAATGAAGAGTAGGCACCACCTCCTAAATAACAGAACGGAGATCATCATGCGAGAGGAAAATACTCCAGGTCCTACATGGAGACACTTGCCCTTAAAGGGGATGTATCGCTTCATCAGTTCGGCTGTTGTCCTGACATCATCCAGAGCACAGAGCCGTCTGCCTTCTATGTTTACACGCAGGAGCATTAAGGCACCGAGCACAATTTTGCTGTTTTCTGATTGTAGAAGCAGCTGCAGTGTGACCGAGGAGCTGTTAGCTGTACAGAGTGAAATTGTTGCCTGTCCCTTACATGCAGGAGTATTAAGGCACCGAGGCACAAGCCTGCTGTTTTTTGATCGTAGAAGCAGCTGCAGGGTAACGGAGGAGCTGTTTGGCATACAGAGAGGTTGTTGCCTGTCCCTTATTCTGAGTGAGAGAGACAGGAATACGTCCGGGGGGGGGGCAAACAGAATGTAAATTATTAGAGCTAATGAAATGCAAGGAGGAGGGATCCATCTATCCAACCTGCGTTTACAGAAATCTAAGATAAGGGATCCTGTGAAAAAAAGACAGCTTTGCTAATGACATCCAATTGCAAAGTTGCTTGTTTTCACTGTCCCCTTATTCTGAAGACCATTTAATGAAATGATACAACCCCTTTAAGTTAGCAGTAGATCTCAGAAATGGGACTAAAGCAATCGGACATTTATAGCATAAGTCATCAATGTGCCAAAAGATGGGGCAGCTGCTCTCGTTAGCGCACCAAGGCCACCTCACTACAGCTTCCAGGACAACTGCATCATATTGGGGCTACACTTGGCTCTGTAGGCTAGAACTTTTTCATAATTATGGCCCAATATTTCTAAGTGCAAGACTGTCCTTGCTGCCCATAGCAACCAGAGCTCAGCTTCTATTATTCCTGTAGTTATACGTGTCGTTCCTAGAGCAGTCTGTTAATGTTGGGGACCGGCCAAAACCTATGATTCTCCGCCATCAACCCTCTCTGACCACAGCATAATCAAAGAGGATTAACCTGCTCCATTGGCTCATCGGGACTACTAGTGACTCAATGGAGCCTCGGGAGACGTCTGTACAGTCAGTCCTTGGGACCTAGAGTAGCTCCAGGGCTGTCAGTATAGCAAGCCTGCACTCAGGGCATGTTCACACATCATATTGTGGCTCGTACTTTACGCGCCACAATACGCTGTATGTTTTGGAAGTAGGAACTGGCCAGCATGCACTTCTAAAACGATCTGGCACTGCCCTGATTCACTTTCATTTTCCAATAAGCGCCGAGATGAAGTGACGTCACTTCTTTCTCCCTGCACGTAATACGCGTCAGGAAAAACAGCAGGTAATCATAACTCTCAATGAGAGCTACGAGTCGCCGTATTTGCGGAGCGTATTGCAGCACAATTTCACACCCAAATACATCAGATGAACATACATCAGCCTGTCAGTACAAGGGTATTAGCATGCAGGAGTATGCCAAGACATTACTGTTTTCTATAGTAGTTTGTATACATAAACTATGCCCTCCAAAAACACACAACTTTTCCTGCATAAAATTAACAAATTAAGGCCTTTTCAGGCTTTAAGGTGTTCGGGTATGTTAACACGCCAATTGGATCCGAAAATGCATCCAGCAGACACGCGCCCTATAGTTTTAAATAGGCTGCCTGCTGCATCTTTCGGATCAGCGAACACTCGTCTGAACACCAATGCGCGGTTTTATACTGAAAGCAATGTAAATTACCCTGCACATTGCTAGATGCATGTTTGGGTCCGTTTAGGGTCTGAAACAAGGATCCAAACATCTAAAAACGGATCCCAACACGCACTTACAAAACGTATGTAAACATGGACTCAACACGCCGTGTGAACATCCCCTTAGGCTGGGTTCACACGGATTATTTGCGGGGCGTAATTACGTCCCGCAATTATGGCCTGTGGCTGGGGGCGGGAGCGGGGGGCCGACACCTCGCCGGCCCATAGACTCATTAACAGCGGCGCGTATACGCCGCTGGTAATTCACATGGCACTTATCTCCCCCCCGCGGCGGATTAGCCGAGCAGGGAGAGGAGACGTAATCCATAGTTCTCTATGAGAACTGTGGATTACCGTAATGACTGGGACGTATTCCAGCCGTAATTCGCGCACTAAAGCGCGTCGTTACGGACTGAGATATGTCCCATTTTAAGCCGTGTGAACATAGCCTTAATGTAAATCACACACATTCCAAATTTCTTAAACCTGCACATAACCCTTAGGGCCACATGTTTGAAAACAGTCTATGTCTAAAACCTACTTTTTTGCCCATAGCAACCAGAGAGCCCCTTTCATTTCATGTAGAGCTCTGGAAAAGTGAGAGGGGCGTTCGAATTGGTTGCTATGGGCAAAAATGTGACTTTTAGACCTAGACAGTTTTCATACATGTGGCCCTTAGTCTCAAATGACGTTTCCTCTTTTAACTACTACAGGTTTGCTTACACATAAGAGCACTATGAACTTATGGAACGATCAGTCAGACGTCACAATGCAATAACTCTGGTCTTTAAAGCAGAATAGAAGTTCTGGAAATTCAATAAAAAGTGCAATATCCATTAGAAGGAGACACGTGAAGCGACTCACATGACCGATTCCAAGAAAACATAACAGGCTATGCTACAATATTTTAGCTGCGTTCCTTGAGTGTCACTCAGGCAGTTTAGACATGTCACTAAGGTAGAAGTTTAACAGGCAAGAAAACGTGCTCAAGACGCTGAAGGATGTCCACACCCTATGACTACTAAATATCTGTGACTTCATGAGTCACCAACCAGGCAGAGCAGCCTCGTGGCAACGGAGCAAGCTAACAATACTCACTTGGCCAGCGTACGAGCCAAACTTCTTCCGGAGGCCAGAAGCCAGCCCTGCTAGGCATTTGGCAGCCAGTGCTACAAGCAGCACATTGGTATCTTTTCCTACCACCTGTAATATTAAAAAGACGTTAGTAAAAGCCTTTACAGCATAAACTCTGTTGTACACGATGTGACTGGTAATGGGTTTATTACTGAGGCTTTATCATATACACAAAAGGTAACATTTTGTGGGACATGTTAAAGGTTCTTCATGTTAAGTGCAAATTTTTTATTTATTTATTTTTTTTTAATAGTTAAAGGAGTTGTCTCACTAAAGATTAGCTTTAAACATGTAGGAACCAGTAATTGAAGAGTTTTTCCAAATCTACTGCTCTCACGTCAGCATCATTAGGGCGAGATCACACAGCATATTTATTTTTGAGAGCTCTTGGTTCCAGAAAAAACAGATTCTCGGTTCACATATTTTGATCAAAAGATGTTTAAGCTGCCCCCGACTTTCAACGTGATCTCAAATAGGGCAGTCCTACACTATCTTTAATCTCAATAGAGCCACATCCAGGCCTCTCACTGGGTCCACCGACCTCCTTTATCCAGAGAAAAAAATAAAAAAAAAAACCAACCTGCACATGACAGCCTGTGAGTGGGCAGGTGCAGAAAATCAAACTGGAGGCACCCTTTCCTCCCCATATAGGTTAAAATCAATATATACCAAATTTAACGTATGGTTCTGCACAAAAAACATATGCAAACCTGGGTGCCACTGGCTGACAGTGGAGTGCGTGCGCATGTATATATATATATATATATATATGTGTGTGTAAGTGCAAGTGTAAGTGTGTGTGTGCGCCGCAGCCCTGCCAGTGACACCCAGGTTTGCATATGTTTTTTCAGAAGTGTTTTTTGTGCAGAACCATACGTTATATTTGGTATATATTGATTTTAACCTATATGGGGAGGAAAGGGTGCCTCCATTTTGATTTTCTGCACCTGCCCACTCTCACAGGCTGTCATAAGAAGTGCAGCTTGCAGGTTGGGTGTTTTTATATTTTTTTCCTCTCAGGATAAGGGAGGTCGGTGGACCCAGTGAGAGGCCTGGATGTGGCTCTATTGAGAGGTAAAGATAGTGTAGGACTGCCCTATTTGGGATCACGTTGAAAGTCGTGGGCAGCTTAAACATCTTTTGATCAAAATATGTGAACCGAGAGTCTCAAAGTTTTTTCATGTATGATAGATAGCATAAATGCTTCTTTAGGGATTTCCATGTAATGTATTGCCCTCTTGGTGACAAATTAATAACTAACAGCTGGTACAGAAGGAGAAAGGTCCCTGCCTGTGAGGGCTTACAATCTACAAGGAAGGTGGGAAGAGACAAAAGGTGAGGGGCGGACATGTTTGTGGAGGGTGTAGTGACAGCAAGGTTATTGTTGGTTATAGGCAATCCTGAAGAGATGGGTTTTCAGGTTGCTTTTGAGGCTGGTGAGAGTGGGGGGGGGGGGGAGAGTCTGAGGTGTTGGGGCAGTGAGTTCCAGAGTGTGGGGGAAGCACGGGAGAAGTCTTGGAGACAGGGAGAGCAGAGAAGAAGGTCCTGTGAGGAGCGGAGATTGCGTGAGGGGCCGCTATACGCCTGCTGTTGAAAGTATGTGCTGGCCAGTGCATACCTTCAACCGCTCTCCGGCCCGGCCTCCTATCAGATTCTTTTTTCGACCTAAGTGCTCAGAAGTGACATGTCACTTTTTAGGGGCGCAGTATGCACCGGGGAACGCGCCAGAATATCATAGCACAATGAAAGCTATGATTTTACCGACTTGGTGGGACGTGCTTCAGGCGCATTGCAGCCCAATTACACCCTGCAAATGCTCCATGTGAACTACCCCTTAGGGCATGTCCCCACGGCAAGGGTTTTCGGATGGTTTTTCAGCCGGTTTGTGGTTTTGCAGACCGCACAGAAAACATCGGAGTATGTTCATTCTTCCGTCCAGTTTCCGGACGGACTATGAACACCTCAATGGGAGTGCTCTTCTCCGCTCATCGCGGAGAAAAGCCCCCCCTCCCCCCTCGGCCGTGGGGACGGGCGCAAAACGGGACAAATACTGGCCGGGTAAACCGACCGGTATTTGTCCACTGCCGTGGGGACGCAGCCTTAGAAGAGCTGTGAATGCCGAGCTGATATACTAATCACTGCCATAGAAGCAGCCACAGTCTAACCAGGAAGAAACCGCATGCATTAATCTGATTTGGACTCTGAAACAGTCCCTTTAATCTCCATTTGGTTATCAAACAGGATCTGGGTTACAGGCGTTTCAAATGACAGGAGAGTATAGAATATAAAATGTTACTACGTTACATAAAGTAGCAGGTTCAGGAAAACAGAAATTTGGCAAATCTAGGCATAACCTGAATAGGTGTGAAAACTAGCAAGTGATGACACGAGCTAGTCAATGAATAGAATGATGGCGTACTGATGTATTCCTGTTCGTCACGTTTGTCTTGAACACATACTACATATATTTTTTATGTTTCATTGATCTATGCCGGTCACTTGTTTTATTTCTTGATCATTGTACTCTACTTTATTTGGTTTTATTTGTATATGAAAATAAAATTCTAATTTTAGGAGGGAGAGGGGGTGTAAACCTTTGCAGATTCAGTTTAAAGAGACTATTTGGGACTACAAAACTGATTGGACCTGAGGCTGAATACCCTCCACTGTTCAGATACAGCACCATTATAATAAAGCGCCATTAATGCCACGGGAATAAACTATAAAACAAAAAATAGGACCGGGCGCTCGTCCGCAGCAAATAAATCCTCGTGCAGTGGCAGCGTAGGATAAAGAACATATTTATTTAAATTAAAAACATAAATAGCATAACGCGTTTCGTGCTAAAAAGCACTTCCTCAGATGCTGTAATGTAATGTAGTAGAAAAAGCAAACACTGCTTATATACCTAATACCAAACTTTGTAATTGGCTGGTAAGCCTACAACCAATCCTGGTACTTGTTGGAGAAAGAGAAAAAAAGAAAAAAGGAAAAAAAACACAAACAAGAGAGTTCAGAGGAAGCCAATGAATACATATAAAGCTATTTAAAAATGAGGGCTATAATAAAGGAGAAAATTCCATTGGTTGATCATAGTGTATGGAGGCATTTCAAAAATTTTCATCAACAGGACCCCTCTAAACTAACCATACAGCCCATAGATTATATATCTAGCGACATCCACGATCGTTTTCGCATATTACAAAGAAGAGAGGTATTCTGGATGTTCACCTTGCAAACGGTGAATCCCAAGGGGTTAAACGAAGCTGTTGAGCTCGTTTTTTGATTAGACTATTTTTGGGTCTTTTTTCTTGAACTGTTATGTTTCTATAACTTTCACTACGATTTATAAGACATTTATTCATAAATCGGGCTATTTCTTTATTTTACTTTATATTTAGCACTAAGTAACTTTGGGTTATTTCCCGATGCCATTCTGTCTATTATTGGTTTACATTTTGTATCGAGATCTTTTATTGGTTGTTCACTCTCGGTATACGTCGGGTGCACTTTTTGTTCACTGCTTTTGCAGCGATTTATACATGTTGATTACTTAGGAATTCCATATTTAGTCACTTTTTATTATCTTTATATCAGTACGCACGTTTCTCTCACTGTGTCACGTTCGTTACTTTCTCATTTGTGCTCTGTTCAGAACGCAGGGATTTTAGCCTACCTGCACATAGGCGTCCTCTCTGAATACCTGCAATGATTGTAGGTTTCTTAGTAACTAATTTAATTGGCTAAAATGCCTCCCATAGAGCAAATACAGACACGGAGTAGCTTCAATTTTAATTGGATATTAGGAATCCCCCGCCATTTTGCTCAACCAATGGAATTTTCTCCTTTATTATAGCCCTTATTTTTAAATAGCTTTGTATGTATTCATTGGCTTCTCTGAACTCTTGGTTTTTGTTTTTTTCTCTTTCTCCAACAAGCACCAGGATTGGTTGTAGGCTTACCAGCCAATTACAAAGTTTGGTATTAGGTATATAAGCAGTGTTTGCTTTTTCTACTATGTATGTAACATTACAGCATCTGAGGAAGTGCTTTTTGGCACGAAACGCGTTATGCTATTTATGTTTTTAAGGAAATAAATATATTCTTTATCCTACGTTGCCACTGCACGAGGATTTATTTGCTGCGGACGAGCACCCGGTCCTATTTTTTGTATTATAGTTTATTATCGTCCCCCGAGGTCTTCCAATACCAGGGGTCCTGGACTACGTGGCTGCCGTCTTTGGGCTTAATTAAGCCAAAAAGGTTTTTATGAGCGTTGTGCCTCTACAATATAAGCACAACGCCATCAGGTGAGCACCTTGCATATTTTACTTTTATTGAACTTCCTGACGTACTTTCACATAGAGCGCCTTCTTTTTTTCATTTTCTATATATTAATTCCACGGTGTTACCTACATAACATATCAGATGATAAATGACGAACAACTGGGACAGAGGGAGAGAGGACCCTGCCCACAAAAGCTTACAATCCATAAGCATACGTTTTGCAGTGGCTGAGCCTTGTATTACAGCTCAATCTAAGCACCCGAATGAGACTGTGCTGCAGTACCACATACAGCCACTACAAAATATAGGGCACTGTGCCTCAAAATAAAGGGAGTCCCCAAGCCCCCCCCTCCCAAATCAGATATTTGGTGGTTGGGTGCCTCATGGCACCCGACAGAATAGACTTTGAAGAGTCCATCAATACCAAGGTTCCAGAAAACTTGATTAAAATAAGTGCAACTTTTCTGGAAAACCTACCTTCTTAAGAGCCCTCACAAGGTCTGCATAGTCACCAGCCTCAAGCTTGGGGTTTTTGACCAACATCTCTACAGCTTCCAACGCCTCCTTTCTCTCCTGCCACTTTTTGGCCTCCTATTCGAAAATAAAGGAAAAAATATCAAGAGAATTACTTAGCTGAAAAGGGAGGAGAAGGGGAGAACCCCCCCAACCCAAAAACACATCAACACAACCCAAATACAAAAAAAAAAAAACCCCAAAAAAACCTTTGATACCTACAATTTTATCGTAGAAGTCTTTCGGCAGTTTTGAGAGAATTTCGACAGCTTCCAGAAGCTCATAGGCATCAACCTGAGGCACAACTTCCTCTTCACCTTCATCTCCTAAGAAGGGATTCAGGTAACATCAGCGTTTTTCAGAGGCCATGGGGCACATGGGGAAATTGGCTGTGATTTGTACCAAAATATTGGCGTACACTTCTTACATTACATTTACTGGGTTTTAGGCAGTTTTGTCAAGTAACTGGCAAAGGGGTGTGGGTTCACATCTACTATCACCCCCCCTCCCCCCCCCCCCCAAAAAAAAGTCAAAAATTTTGGTGCAATCATTAGTGGCCTAAAATTAGTCGGAAACTTCCAAACAAGCCAAATTATACAGCACAAATCACTGATAAATCTGGTGTATTTTTAGTCCAAGTTTACACTAAGTATTAGACAGTACAAGAAAATCTGCCCCATTATGTCCATTGCTGATCAGTTACTGGAGGTGTTGGACTTGCCTTCAGCATCTCCGCTTGCCTGCTGCTGTTCAAACTTTGCCTTCAGGTCTTGCGGTGAGCGCAGGAATCGGGTCTGCTTGGGAGCGGACAGAGGAATCTTCACCCACTCCTCCTCCAGCTCTTTAAGCTGTAAAGAAAGAACGTTACGATAAAATAGACTGAAAAGTGTCTTGTCACTTAAAGGGGTTTTCCCCAACTAAAAAGGAGGGGTGGGGGGGGGCGGGGGGGAAATTCAGGACCTCTGTTCTTATATTCAAATAGAGATGGCCAACCGCAGATGTGAACGTTTTGTGGGGGGACCCCTTTAAGAGATCAAAATTGTTGCTCTCAAATATTCATTAGGTGTTTATGCACAAGTCACTGCTTTGTCTACAAGCCGATGGCACAAGTGAACATGAAAGCACATGACAAGCCCCAGCGAATGTCCGACAGCAACACTCTTCAGAACAGTAATGTTCTGCTTGGCCAGAAGACCATGGAAGACCAGTAGTCTCATCGCAGAATTGAACACGAGTGACGAGGCAGGTTTTATGTACTCGAGTATAAGCCGAGGTTTTCAGCACAAAAAACGTGCTGCAAAATCCGACCTCGGATTGATACTCGAGCATGTTGGAATCAGGTGCTGCAACGGCCCAGGCGCCAGCAGGTACACTTCTGCTATATGCGACTCCTCAGGGAGCGCATATAGCAGAATCCCGAGTCAGCCGACATGCGTCAGGCTCTGTCGCGATCTCTATCACTGTAAGGCGACACCACTCGGAGCACATACAGTGAAAAGATTTCCACTGCGGGGCAACAGGCGCAATGCTATCGTCTCATGCTGCCTGACGACATCACACTACCTGTGTCTGAAGACGGAGCGGAGCAGCGAGGGATAGAGATAAGCGTTTGTATTTTTTTTTAAACCCTGCCTATACAGGACATATACCTGCCTCTACATGACCTCTGGGGGGACATTAACTGGCCTATACAATTTTATTGGTATCCATTTTTAAAGAATTTACCAGTAGTCGCTGCCTTTTTCCTACCCTAGGTCTCTACTCGAGTTAATAAGTTTTCCCAGTTTTTTGTGGCAAAATTAGGTGCCTCGGCTTATACGGTAATTACTTTCTCCCAGCTTCTGCAACAAAGTTACAAGGGGGTATTTCCACCTTGGACATTAAGAAGATATGGAGAAAATACACCTTAAGAGTATGTTCACATGGCGTAATTGCGGAGTGAACAGTACACCCTGCAATTACGACGGATGTTTGGGAGTCGTGCTGATCGGCCCGCTGGTCCCATAGACATGTCACTTATCTCCCCGGGGAGAGGAAGCGTAATCCATAGTTCTCTGACAACTATGGATTACTGTAATTTATGCGCGCATCTCTTATTACAGCGCAAATACGACGCAAAATGCGCACCGAAATTTGCCCCTGTGAACATACCCATGTCCATGGGTGGGGGAGAGGGGAGCAGCAGAAACACACTGGGCGACATGTATGATTTTTGTCATTGATGCCAATTTTTATGCGCATAACAATAGTATAGAATGCGCCCGATTTATGAACCCGCTTTACAGCGGGCCAGAAGTCAGGCGCATTGTAAGACAACGGTTTCCCACCATCACCACTACCAAATTGGCCACAAATATTAGGCGCTCATACAAAATTTTTTACAGCTTCCTCTACAAGCCGATGGCGCAAGGGAGCGCGGGGTCACGTGACACGGCGCAAGGGAGCGTGACTGGCCGAAGCAATCATTCTTTAGATAGCAACACCATTTAGACTCGGACAGGGTCCGTCTCACCTGCACTGGATTGATGTTCTGTAGGGGTGGCCTCAGGGCATCTCTGATCCAGCGATAGATCTCCACAGCGAGGAGCTTGGCTTCATATCGACCGCGCTTTTCTTTCCCGAGCACTCGACAAGCTTTGGCAAAACTGTGTGTGTGTGTTGTGATTGGTTCAGGGACGTGATTTTTGAACCGAATTCACTGTAAAAGAGAAGTCATGTCCTAAAAAGAGTAGCAACAGGCAGAAAACTCAGAAGAGAGGAAAAAAAAAAGAATAAAATTAAGATAGACGCAAAAAGAAATAGATAAAAAAAAAAAAAAACAGACGAAGTAGGCTCTCCAACACCACGACAACCGCTAACCGTGGCGCAGGGCTCTCCGCAGCGTCTCCACACAGGCAACCACGATCTTTGGGTTCTTATTGTCGAGACCTTTCAGCAGCTCCTCCTGCACCGTCTCCACCCTCTTAATATTTCTATGTGTACATCAAGGAGATATCAGACTCTCCTAAGTTCCTTTTTCGCTCTGGCATTTTGGCCTAGAATTAAACACTTTATTCACAACCCCTGACACCACCTCCCCTGTAGTCCTGTAAAAAAAAAAAAAAATAAATAAATACATACCCGGGAACGTCGGTTACAAACAGGGAAAACCATTCACGAGGACCGATCCAGATACTTTTTAGTAACTGCAAGTAATCTCCGTGAAACAACTCTGGGGCATCTCTTCTTTATGTGCACTTGTACAAGATAAAAGTTGAGCTCAATCCTGTAACAGAGCGCACCACTGCGTCCTTAAAGAGGTCTTCTCAACACAGACAAGCTCTGATCCTGTCTGAAAGGGACCGAATTAATGTTAAAATAAGCAGCTTTCAAAATACATTTTTTTTTAAAAATGCTTTACCCAATACAGGGCTTTTTTTGAACCTTTAAACTTGCTCTCTTATATCCATGGTTACTACTACTATTTGCTTTCATTGGTGGCCAGTAACGCAGTGTTAGGGTATGTTCACACGGCTTATTGCGGCGTATACAGAACACGCCGCGTGTTTGAGGAGTACACGCTGTTCAGCAAGATGGAGCAAAAAAGGCCTGTATTAGGTAAAGCACACATTTGCCAACCTTTATTTTGAAAATTGCTCATTTCACAGTTGGCCCTTCTAACTCAGAATAAGCAGAAATTTAAATGAAAAAAAAAAAAAAAAAAGTAATCTTCTAATGAACCTTTCCATACAAAGCTATATATCAGTCAGCTCAGCTGGTCCTGCTCCATAATGATGCCCGCCGATCAGATAGCATGTTCAATTTAAAAGGGTCCCTTTAAATCTCTGTTGTCCATGGAACCATACACAAGACACAGATGCTGTTTAATTCTGAATGATTTATTTCATTTCCTTTCTGGGTTTATTGCAGATTAACTTTATTATGTACAAATTTGACATTTTGCATCTTTTGTCAAGTCTTTGGCTCGTACAATTTACTTTATTTGGCCGGTCACCTATGACATTCTGTATCTTTCAAATACAATGTCTTCAATTCTGAAACTTTTTGCAGTAAACTTTTTTTTTTTTATTTTTTTTTTTACAAAATCTACACCATTTTGTTGTGTGGTTCTGCTGTTACTCCAGTCCGTCAGCTGGGTGTTAGGGTGTGTTCAGTGTGTTGAGTCCGTGTGAACATACGCTTTTCAATATGTTTGGGTCAGTCTGTCGGACCCTAAATGGACCTGAACGCATATCTACATTGCTTTTAATATTAAACAGGCATCAACATTCAGACGAGTGATCCCTGATGCGTCTTATTGCGTCTTTCGGATCCGTTCTGAGAATTGTCATGCCAATTCTTGGTCCAAAAGACGCAGCAGGAGCCCTATAATAAACTATAGGGAGCGATCCTGCTGCATCCAACACGCATCCAAACATGCAGCTGTGTGTTGGATCCGTCTAGGGTCCACCGCCGCTGCGTTTTTGGATGCGATTTTCAAATCCAACACTGATCCAAAAAACGCTGTGTGAACAAGCCCTTACTTGGGAGTGCCCCTGCGGTGACAGCACCGACTGGACGTTATTCGACTGTGAAGGGAGACAATCCTCTGAAAACTGGAATGGTAACACCCAGCAATACATGTCCAGAAGGAACAACATAACAGGGATTATAAAAGAAGAGGCTTCAGAATTGCCGATTCATGGGGAATGCAAGGATCTACTAAATATGCATGCTATGACTAAGGGGCAATCCCCGAAACACGGCAGCAGCTCTGACCTGTGCCATTCGCCATTAATGCATTATCAATAAATTGGACATTTTGGGCTTCATGTAAGTAGAAAATCGCCGCGTCTAGGTCTAAAAACTCACTTTGATCCGACCATAGCAGAAAATCAGAGATACACCTTTTATTTCATTAGTGTCAGGGAAAAATCGAAAGGGGGCGCTCGACTTGTTTGGCTAAAATAAATACGGGAAAGACAAGTGAACTTGTTTAGAGAGACAGTGTTTTCCTGACATGTGGGAACTCCTTTTTATATTCCTCTACTGGATCAATCTTCACACTGTCAGTCTATTTCCACAAAGCCAGAGGATCCGTGCAATCCTGTCTACAGGAGCGGTGAGCGGGCTATTCTTTTATGCAGCCACAATGTCTCCTGCATGTGACCTCTGTGGCTGCAGCTGTCACATGAATGAAGACCCCCCCACCCCCGTTCAGCGCCTCTGTGGGGATGAACGGACCAGCAGCAAACAAGGAGGCGAGTGTGAGTGTTCGCTTCTATTTACTCATACCCAGATGGATCAATGAACATTGTTAGGGTATGTTCACACGGCGTAATTTCGGCGCACATTTGCTCTCTAATATGAGCGAGATGTGCGCTGAAATTACGGTAATCCATAGTTCTCAGAGAACTATGGATTACGCCTCTTCTCCCCGCTCGTACAATACCATCGTATTGTACGCGTGGGGAGATAAGTTAAATGTAATTAACTGCAGCAAAAATTACACATATGTGTAATGTGAATATCCACCTTCCTCGTCCCCGACCCGCCTATCGCGCGCTGCCCGCCCCCCGTGCCGCGGGGTACATGCGTTTCAGCGCAAGCTCCTGAAAGACACGATGCACTGCGGCACGTACTGTATGCGGTATAGTACCTCATGTGCAACATTAGCACCATTAGATTCTTGGAACAACCACCTATCTTGATTTTCATCAAAAACACAATCAGCATACCACTGAGTACAAAACAATGAAAAAAAAATAAATAAAAAATATATTTATATATAATATATATATATATATATATATATATATATAGACTTGATTGATATATAATTATATATATATATATGATATATATAATTTTATTTCATGGTGTACTCGCAGGGGGTATGCTGGATTATTATATATATATATATATATATCATAAACACACCCCAACAAATATATAATATATATACATATATACATACACATACACATACACACACACACACATATATATACACATATATATACACACACACACACACTTGGACCTTTTATGGGTTATTGCCAAAATAATGCAGGCTTTAGAGAGACAGCCCATTAACTTACGTAGTAGGGCTTGTAGACCAGCACAAACGGCATCCATCTACACGATTAGAAGTTGTCCCTTAAACACAGGACTACTATAACCTCCAGACAGAGCCCCCACTTACTTTGCAGCAACATGTGCATTTTCTATGTACACGAGAGCAGCCTCCAGGCCTTTTAACTGGGCAACAGCATTGGAGTCTGTGACAAACTTCTTGATTAATCCTAGATATTTGGACCATTCTGGGCTCTTCTCATCCACAATCTTCTGGAACACTTTCACAGCCTCTTCGTAACCATTTAATCTCGCTTTCCAAACCTGCAGTGAAGGAGACAAGAAAGTTTTAGGTTTTTCTAAACCAAGTCTATTGCTATATTTTTGGTGCCGTAAAAATGCAGCAAGTGAACTCTGCTCCTCTGATCGTGACCAAGGAACATATAGGATATACACAGAAAATAAATGCGACTTCCATGTTAATAGGGCGTTTCTTCAATACAGCTGCTCCTCCATGAAGCAATAGCAAGCGTCAAGCTCCCACTTTCATGTGAGGATGTGTTGGCTCTACGAAGTTGACCTGACATTTCAGTCCTTATTCCTAGCTGTCGCCTAGTTAGATGACTTTGGTTAGTTATCGGGGTGGGGGGAATTAACACAGCAGGGCCCCCAAACACCCCCACAAGGCTAATGAGCCCTCAAGGGTTAAAATTTGTCAATAAAAAAAAAGACATCCTGTTGCTCGATAAGACAAGCAGGAAAGCTCATGCAGATCAGCATGCTGGTCACTGCTAGAGCAGAAGTGGTCGGTAACCTAGGAAAGTTTGAGTACACAGGCAGGAGTTAAAGGAGTTGTGTCCCTACAGAGTTTCATAGGCTTGGCATGAATGAAACTTCTGCAGTTCCTGGTTCAGACAGACTTGTAATTAGCATCACGCTCTGTGGGTGTATATTCAACTCTGTTTCAGTTGCTAATTAGTTCAGATTAGTCAGAATGCTTCTCTGCAACGACAAGCAGGACTATTTTATCTCGATCCTCAAAACATAAATGCCTAATTATAGGCTGTTGTACTTTCGATCAATCGCGATAGCTTTTTACTGCTAGTCAGCACGAAGGGTGGCTACGACCTGTGTGATGGCACATTCACTCTACTGCTATCCCTAGAACAAACAGTAGGGGGGAAGATATGAATAATAACAGCAGATCGGATACTGATAGGGAGACTGAACTAGCCAGGGAGAGTGATTAATTTTCACCTTGTATCTCATTACACCAAAAACAGGTGATGACAAAGACAATATTATATTTTGGAAATGTAATTTATTTGTGTTCCCTACATTTTGCGATTAAGCTATTTCTTTGTAGCGAGGACAACCTTTAAGAACTGGCTCTAACTCTAGCAAAGGAAGTGAAGAACTCCAGAACACGCAATGATACTTTGGTAATAGTCTTTATTTACCTTTTGCCTAATGTATTAAAGACTACATGAATATGGTGAAGAACCACTCTTAAGCTTGAGTGTCTCATAGTGGCCTCTGAAACTTACTTATAAATATACAGCATGCACCATAGCTTGACCTAAAACTGCCTTCTATGATCTGCTCGACATTCGTCCGAACACACATTGGCCTTGAGTCGTTATGGTTATTTTTGATTTTATCAAAATCAGCAGAGGTCTAGAAAATTAGGACAACGAGAAGACTTTTGTCTAATTAAAATAATAAACAAAAAAAAAAAAAACAGTTGAAAGCCAGCACATTCGAAAATTATGTATAAAATAGGTTTATTCCCAATCTCCCATTATAAATAAATACATTAGGATAGGATTGTGTGAGGCTGACACGTTGGCAGGTTGTACCACCTCCTTACTATTTGTGACACTGAAAATGGTCCATCGCACTCACACACAAATCCTCCACATGATGCCTTTTTCTATTGCTATTAAAAATATGGGGAAGGTTTGTTGAGGCTGGTTTTTCAGGTCCTAAGGGTGGTACAACCTGAAACGCGTCAGCCTCACACCAAGTCCTGTCCCTAGTATTTTTAATAGCATAAACCTAATGTTTTACATGTTTTTATGGTGCCTGCATTCAACCTTTTCAAATTGTGGACTATCAGAGGCCTCCTGCAAAATCCGCGCACCCTCACATCACTGCCTATTCTCAATAGGCGAGGGGTAAACTGATTTTGGAATTGCTTAAAAAGTAAAATTTGTAAAAAAGGGGAACCTCACATAGGGTATCCCCCTCTTGTGAGGGCCCAAACAACCGTTCAGACCTGCTGTTCCAGCGCTTTTCCCTTTTCTGTAAGATGGGGGAGTTTTAGACATTTCCCCCTCAAATCTTTTTTCTGGCAGGTTTACCCCCCCCCCTTGGGGGCCCCCACCCTGACTTTTATTCCCCTTTTTTCTACCTATTCAAAGTAATAGGTTTTCAGTTGGGTGGCGGGGGTAGTTCCTTTGGGCCCGGGTTTGAAAAAAAAACGACTTTTTGAAGAAACTTCCGGCTAAAAACTGCAGATTTGGCATTAAAATACACAAAACCCTTTTTGCAGCATTTACGAAAAAGGGAACACGGGGAAACAGCAGGTTTGACACAGCTTGTGTGTCCCAGAAAGGGGGCATAACTATGTGAAGGTTCTCTTAAAATGTGATACCCCTCCAAGTTGCTCGGGAGCTTTTTTATAATTGGTATCGTGATCTGGAGATCTAGCGCCCCATTGACAACAGAACAAATCTGATGACTAAACACTGCTAAAAGCACAGACGGAAGGCGAAAAGTAAAAATAGCTGCCGAGCCCATCCCGGTTATTGATGAGATGAAGCCGGCAGAACTCAGGATGTGACAGGGAGGCGGTGGGTCGCCAAAAAACCCATGCTCTCATGTAAAACCACCCTGAGGAGGCGAAAGCAGCAGAATAGCGCACGGTCAGCACGCACCTTGTGTTCACATTTCTGGTCAACAGGAAGCTTCATCCATTCGCTGTCGTCCCCCATGATGATGTCCCGGCGTCGGTCAGCGCACTAAAGAGATCTGCAAGGAAGACAAGACCACAAGTCGGTTACTAGAAGCAACATAAGGATGGGCTTCAGGACATTACAGACCGGTCAGCAGACTGTGCCGGCAGTGACCGACGACTATTGGGGCCGAGACATTAGAAGGGGACCCAGTGATCACATCTGATCGGCCGGCAGCAGGTTCTACAGCAGGAGAGAGCTTCACTTCAATCTCTGCTTATTCTGATTTATGGAGGCTGGCTGATCTATATGCAAGGAAGGCTGTCAATCACTCATAAGACCGACTACTTGCACTCTTTAAAGGGACATCAACATTTTTCTTTTCACACCCTGACAAGCAATATGTGACTATAGCAAGGCATTTTTTCCCCCTTTAAATTTTTTTTAAATTTTAAAAACCCACAACCACCCAATTTAAAGAGTTCCCCTATATACATTACTATGAGCTCTGATAGCACAGCAGGCAGAGGATTGCTCGACGCGCCTTCTTGCACCCTGGCTATGGCCCAAGTATTAGCAGCAGCAGGGGACAAAGCTACATGCACACAGCAATTGTAAAACACCGTTTGATTCTGTTACAGAATCTGACCAACAGTCTACAATCCGTTTTGTTTTTTGTTTTTTAACCGCCTTTTTTTTTTGCAGTACTATAATCCGCTGTTTTAGGGTCTGTCCACACGGTTCCTGGTCGGATTTTCAAACGGTTTGAGGATTTGGAAACAGTCTGAATACAGACAAGAAATCGTTTGGATGGGGGTAATGGGAGAGGTTGCAGACGGGAGTGTATGTACAAGAAGCAGCGAGTGCATGACAGACAGGGAGTCTGAGTATTTTGAGTCATAAAATGGGCCGACTCACAAAATATATAATAAGTTGTTCAAGTTAGTTCAATGCAAAGAGCATGAGGAATTGGGTCCGGCCAGTGCTACTGCTCCCATATCTTCAGCCTCATCACATGAGGAGTGTAATTGATGACATGGAGCAGGCAAAGCGCTGCCCCAGGGGAATCGATTCCGCTCCCAGGGCAAACAGATTTCAGCAAAATATTTCACCTGCTTTCAAAGAAGTAGAAGAGTTCAACCATTCATCAATACTGACTGTGGCAATTCCTTTATACCCTGACATTGTTAGAGATGTTGCCCCTGTGGTCACCGCTTTGCCCCCAAGTTAGTGTAGAGAGGCCGTTCTCTAGCCTGGAAATAATGAGATCAGATGTGAGGTCATGTATGCAGGATCTGATGGAGGCACTATGATTTCTCAGAACAAATGCAGAGACTCCACAAATGTTCCCGCAGTGTTTTGCATATTTACAATTTTTTTGTGTTCTAAAATCGTATCCAATAAATATATTTTACACTGACAAGCAAAATGGTAACAATGTTTTGAACTTGTGAGACTTTCAGGCTCCATATCTCTCCATCCACTACAGCTTTGTACATGAGGCTACTGTAATTTTATATACAGTCATAAATGTGACTTGCAAGTATTTAGCATCTGCTTAGTTCTGCAGATTCTTTCCTGTAATGGCATTGTTACTGTTTTGCTCCCCAAAAACAAATGTTAATTTTTATTATTTTGTTAGTATTTGGGAAATCCACCTTTGGCTTTCAGCTCTGCCTCAATCCTTCTGGGCTCTGGATAAGATTCAATCATATCTTGACCAAAATCTGATCCCAGGTCTCTTCTACACATTCCCAGTGTTGGTGCAGACTGGACTTGGATACAAATACAGCTTTTTCTTCAACTCTACCCACAAGTGTTCAAAAGATCAAAACATTGTTACCCTTTTACTTGTCAGTGTCTGTTCTACCTAAATAGCCTGATTATTGTATCATAAGGTGATAAACAGCCGGATGTTACCATTTTACTACAGTAAAGTTATCACTTAAACATGCACCATGTATGAGAAAGTCAGGAGTCGGAGGTTTGGGAAATTTAGGAGTCGGGGCTTTGGCTTGCCGACTCCACAGCCCTGGTGAGAGATCAGTAGTCCCATGCAAAATTACATAGAACACAGCTGTACTATGCAGTCCCACAAATTTTGCGACAGATGTGCAGTCCCACGTAAACACAAACAAGGCATATAGTTTTGTTCTGCAGATCTGTAGAGGTGTACTCTGTGAGGAGAGGAGAGGCGGGAGGGGACAAGAGGGAAGAAAAAAAAAAAAAAAAAAAAAGCCATCTTTCCCAGAGTCCTGAATGTCAAATACCCATTCTAGTTACAAAGTATGTAGAGAGCGAGAAATTTAGATCTAAACTAAATCATAAAGTTACTTAGATTTTTTTTTTTACTTCCAATGACAGCTGAGAACCTCTGCCTTCCCCCAGCTCACACAGAATGAATCAACATGTGCACAGTGTGGGGCGTGTCTGCAGAGAAAATACAACCCTCCATTTCACAAGCTCTGCTTGGCAACCAGCATGAACGGCTGCCAAATGCTGTAGCGAGACGACCCTTTTAAGAATTTAAGGGCTCGTCCACTTCCAAAATGGAATATGCTAACCTACATGTATTAAAAATCCTGCCTCTGAGGAGTTATATAACAGGGCAGGAGGTCCTCATCTAGCTGGTGCAGCCCACACTAGTCCATAGTAATGGCTCTAGGCTTCAATTAATAGAAAATATATGGAATTAAAATTTTTCAACTTTCTTTAAAATATCCTGATGTTACCGCTCTACTACACGTCCTATTAACTGTTGTACATGAGCCATTTATGTCGGAATCGGCAGTCTGGCTAAGGTCACACCGCATTTCCGGCTTCCGTTTATCGTACTCGTCAGGCCGTATACATTAAACGGATGACAAGAAGCGTCGGCCGTCGCCTATAGCGTCCCATTATAAAAACACACACCACGACCTATCCAATTTATTTGCATGCTGTTATACAGACAGATCAGGCAAAAGGAGACGCTATTGGCCTCTGTCAGGCCATGTACTTCTATGGATACATTGAGCTTTCTGGAGTACAAGCTAAATGGACATTACAAATGATCCGTGTACGAGGTTTCTGTGTCATCTAAGGCCATGTTCACACGGCTTATTCTGGGACGTATTTCAGCCCGTAATTCGCGCCGTACTGCTGAGATCCGTCCCAGTCATTACGGTAACCCACAGTTCTCCTCAAGAACTATGGATTCCGTCTCTTCTCCCTGCTCGGACAATACGGCGAGCGAAGCGACACGTCAATTATTCACGCCGTATACGCGCCGAGAATAATGACTGTTTATGGGGCCGGCGGGCTGACATCCCCCCCACACGGCTTAATTGCGGGGCGAAATACGTCCCGCAATTAAGCCGTGTGAACATAGCCTAAAGGAGGAGGAGAGCAGATTGGAAGTTGCAGAAGTTTTTGAAGCACATCTGCCACGCCTGAACCCACCCTAAGCCGGTCGGAGACGGGATTTATATCGAGCTCTAACTTTGCTTAATTTAGTAAAATATTAAGAAAAATCTGCAGATAATTCTCAGGCGATATCTACACTGTAATGTGAAAATACCATTGGAAAGCAGACTATTTTGGCATCGCAGTACCACGGTCTTTTCAGCCGCTCCAGTACATGGAACCGGCCAGAAGATAAAAACAAGTTCTATAGTTCGGCGGCTTAGAAATCCGACAACAGAAAATCCGTGCTGTGCAGACTTCAGCTCAGATTTTCTACTGACGTCTATGGGGCGCCGGTCAGTGCTGGATTTTTGTACACTCTAAATACTGAACCCGCTTAAAAATCAGACTGTAATCCTTTGCTGTGGAGACATGGGCTTTTTCCTGTGGCAAGATTAAAAGGCTGCTCTACTACATATCCCTACCATTGTACTCATCGCCACATTCCCAAATGTTCCCCCCCCCCCCCCCCCCACTACCACTCTTCTGGTTTCAGCCGGCTCTCGGTTCGTCAGTGCTGCAGACATCAATTGGCTTCAGTGGTCATGGGCCATTTGCGGTCTGAAGTGAACAGCTCCCACCAGCAACAGCTGCGGCGCTGACCGTCTGACTGCCAGGAGCCAGACGTCAACAGGAGAGGGGAGTGTCACCGAGTATTTGTCTAGTCAGTCCAAAAAAAAAAAAAAAAAAAAAAAAAAAAGGGGGGGTGGGGGGGGAAGTCCACATGCCCAACCCTTATGAGACCCCATATAAAAAAAAACACTTAGAGAACCTGTCAGTTTTTGACCCCCTGGCTGAGGGCAGAACAAGCCAGTGTCAGACCTGCTGTTTCCAGCGCTGTGTCCCTTATTCTGTAAGATGCTGTAGTTCTCGTGTATTTAATGCTCAAATCTGCAGTTTTCAGCCAGAAGAGTCATTCGAAGAGTCCTTCAGTGTGAGGTTTTTTTTTTTCAAACCCCGCCCACCTCAACTGATAAACCTATTACTTTGAGTAGGTAGAAACATGTGAATAACGGTCAGTGGGCGGGGCCTATGGTGGGCGGGGCTAACACCTACTCATGAATAAGATTTGAGGGGTAAATGCTCTAAAACTGCAGCATCTTACAGAATAAGGGACACAGCGCTGGAAACAGCAGGTCTGACACTGGCTTGTTCTGCCCTCACCAAGGGGGGCATAATCTATGTGATAGGTTCCCTTTAAAGGGGTGTCCCGACCATAGACTTTGATAGCACATGGATATGCCATCAAAGTCTGATAGTACAGGTTAGCGGTGTGTTCGGCTGTACACTGATTTCCCATAGAACAGAAGGGATATTGTGGACAAGTGCATCTGGCTTTCAGGGGCCTGTTCTCAAAGCTGCAGGGCCTGCCTCCAGAATCTGCACGATCAGGCTTTTCTGGCACATCCTAAGCGCATGCTAGCAAAGTGCATGGTCTGGACGAGGCTTTTAATAAATGTAGCATCTCGGTTACAAAGGCAAAAAGAGACAGTCGGCAATCAGCTCATCCAGTGCGTCAGACCAATATAAGACGAATGCACAGGGAAGCAGAACCACTGCTCAGCAAGGTAATCTAGAATTTCAAAAGATGCAGAAACCAGCATCCAATCCAAGCGGGTAGTACTGTATAAATCTTCAAAAACATAGGTATATGCACAAAATCATGGACGGAAAGGGGCAACAAAATCAAGCTCCGTGCACGCCGACGCGTTTCGGATCATGTGATCCTTAGGGTATGTTAACACGGCGCATTGGGTCCCGTGTAACATGCGCTTTTGAGCTGCGTGTTTGGATCCGTCTGTCGGTCCGCCAAATGGACCCAAACACGCAGCTAACAAATAGCAGTGTGATTTACATTGCTTTTAATAGGAGATACGCATCGGCGTTCAGACGAGTGATCCCCGATGCATCTCACTGCGTCTTTCGGATCCGTTCCAAGAATTGTCAGGTCAATTCTTGGTCCAAAAGACGCAGCAGGAGACCTATTTAAAGCGATAGGGTGCGATCCTGCTACATCCAACACGTAGCTGCATGTTGGATAGGTGTTCGAGCCAAAAGACGCTGCGCTTTTGGAATCCAAAACGCCATGTGCACATACCCTTACTCATCACACGAGTGCCAGTTATATGGGTTCTCTCACCATGCAGTTTCACAGGCATCTTTGGAAACCCACATGCTGTTCAAACTGTAGGTGGTTCTATAGCAGTGATTTACACACCAGCTCTGCTATTCCTGTTATACGGATGAGTGCAAGAGATGTATAAAAGTATAGTACACAGGCTGCAGAGCTGTAAAGGGTGTTTACTTCACTAAATGAGAAGCTTTCAAAGTCTAGAGCTCACGGGGTTGTCTCACTACAAGTATTTTCTCTGCTTCTTATGTTAAAGATCTTTCAAAAACAAGTCACTTTGTAATGTGTGTCCATTAATCGTATCCTACCTCTTGAGATAACACTTATGTTCTTCAATCAAGTGCGGTGAGAAGATGTGGATGAAGGGGGAAGAGTACGGATAATTTTAAACCGGTGGGGGGTACAGTGGAGCGGAGTACGGTGACCAGGGCTGTGGAGTCGGCAAGCCAAACCCCGACTCCTCAATTTCCCAAACCTCTGACTCCCTCATACATGGCTCATGTGTTTGTGATAACTTTACTGTAGTAAAATGGTTACATCAGGCTGTTCATCACCTTATGATACAATAATTTAGCTATTTAGGTAGAACAGACACTGACAAGCAAAAGGATAACAATGTTTTGATCTTTTGAACACTTGTGGGTAGAGTTGAAGAACAAGCTGTATTTGTATCCAAGTCCAGTCTGCACCAACATTGGGAATGTGTAGAAGAGACCTGGGATCAGATTTTGCTCAAGCCATGCTTGAATCTGATCCACAGCCCAGAAGGATTCAGGCAGTATTGAAAACCAAAGGTGGATTTCCCAAATACTAACAAAATAATAAAAATTAACATTTTGATTTTTAGAAGCAAAACAGTAACAATGCAGTTACAGGAAAGAATCTGCAGAACTAAGCAGATGCTAAATACTTGCAAGTCACATTTATGTATAAGATAGGCAAGATGACTATATATAAAATTACAGTAGCCTCATGTACAAAGCTGTAGTGGAGGGTGAGATATGGAGCCTGAAAGTCACAAGTTCAAACCATTGTTACCCTTTTGCTTGTCAGTGTAAAATATATTTATTGGATATGACTTTAGAACACAAAAATTGTAAATATGCAAAACACTGCAGGAACATTTGTGGAGTCTCTGAATTTGTTCTGAGAAATAGTATCGCCTCCATCAGATCCTGCATACATGACCTCACACCTGATCTAATTATTTCCAGGCTAGAGAACGGCCTCTCTACACTAACTTGGGTTGGTGTCAAAGCAATGACCACGGAGGCAACATCTCTAACAATGTCAGGGTATAAAGGAATTGCCTCAGCCACAGTCAGTTTTGATGAATGGTTGAACTCTTCTACTTCTTTGAAAGCAGCTGAAATCTGTTTGCCATGGGAGCGGGATCTTTTCCCCTGGGGCAGCGCTTTGCCTGCTCCATGTCATCAATTACACTCCTCATGTGATGAGGCTGAAGATAGGGGAGCAGTAGCACTGGCCACACCCAATTCCTCTTGCTCTTTGCACTGCATCGAACTAACTGGACCAACTTATATATTTTAGGAGTCGGAGTTGGTCCATTTTATGACGACTCCGACTCCTGCAAAATAGGCACCGACTTCACGACTGAGATGGTGATGGCTTATTCTTAACCAGAAGCTGGACATTTAAATAAAACGTAAATGGGTTGTCTCACTCCATTGATTCATCTCACCTCAGTCCTGTTTTCTTTTACATTTTTGAATTCAGTGAATGCTTACTGACTTCTACTGGCGTGTAGTAACGGTCTGTAGCTATAGCAACCAGTGCTGGCAGCCTATCAAGAGAGTTTGAACAGGTCCGTAGCTATAGCGACCTGAGATGATGCAGCCCATACAAGAAGGGATATATAGGAATAGGTAGGACGCTGTTAATGGACACATATTGGAAAGTGACTTGTTTTTTGCAAAATCTTTAACATAAAAAGCAAATCTTGTAGTGAGAACCCCTTTAAAAGTAATTTTATCAAGAATTACCCATTGTTTAACTCCTGTTTTTTATGTTAGACACATTGAAGCATTTGGTTATTTTTTAATTTTCCACATCATTTTTAATATTTGATAATTCTTAAATCCTGCAATTCTCACTGTGGCCACTAGGCCCAATAATTGTCTGACACTACTTGTTCTGTAGAGAAAGATTCAGTGTCTCCTCATCAGCGCAGGCAAGATTACACTGAAAGGTGACACCAGTGTGTACAGATAACACAGGATTCACCGGTCACAATAGGAGATGTCACAGCTCCCCTTCCCTGTACACTGACTTCTTCCCCGGTCACAGAGCCTAGAAAACTCTCCTATAGAGGTTAATGGGTCTGCTCCTGTTCACAGGCTCCTATGCCCATGAAGCTGCTGTAAAGTATCTCTCTAAATGTAGCTCGGACAAGATGGCCACCCCAAAATCATATATAGATAACTAAATTGAGAAATCGATAATCAGAAAAACTGCGAAAAATAAAAAAAAAATGATATGGGGTTTGTTTTAATAAGAAAAAAAAATGGCGACAGATTCCCTTTAAATTTCCCTTCCATCAGACTCTGTGGCCGTTGCATTACACTGTATAACAGGACGGTTACACCCGCAGCAGACACGCCAGCAGCCCTGACAAGTCCTGGCCCAGAAGAGGCAGCTTGACCACCATCTGTGTAATTACAAGGCAGGGCCACGGGTGTGGTAGCAGCGTCTACTGAAAGCTTCTCATGTCTGTATACAGCACCTCAACTGAGGAATGCAGACGACGCACCATTTTTATTCTTGTCGAATACTGGTGAACCTGATTACAAACTTGCACCAACCCCTTATGACTAATGGATCCATCGTTTTACCTTTAACCCCTGAAGCACCAGGCCTGAAGAGGCCTTAAGGGAATCTGTCGCCAATTTTTTTTTTTTCACTTATTAAATCCAGCCCCTGATCCATAGTCTTTTCCTCTCAGTCGTTTTTATTTCCCAATTGTAGATTTCTCAATTCGGCCGTCTATATACGATTGTGGGGGAAGACATTCTTGCTTGCACTGCTTTAACAGCAGTCAGAGAGATACTTTACAGCAGCTTCATGCACATAGGATTCTTAAGACCGTTTCTGTCCCATAGACTTGTATAGGAGTTTTCACCGTGAAGGGAGGGGATAGGTGGAGCTGTGACATCTCCTCTTGTGACTGGTGGATCTTGTGTTAGCTATACACAATGGTGTCTCCTTTCAGTATGACCCTCTTTGTGTTGATAATGAGCAGACACTGAAAATCTCCCTCTACAGAACAGGAAGTGTCAGACGATTATTAGGCTTAGTGGCCAAAGTGAGAACTTGCAGGTTCGACTTGAAGGAATATTTTAAAAAAATATTTGAAAAGTTTTTTGCCTTCGCTTGCGGTTCAACAGTGGTAACTTTTCTTTTAATGACGCAGTTCTAGGCGGACTGGTTTTATGTGGGATAAGTTGTATTTTTGGCGGCATAGTTTTCCGTAAAAAAAAAAAAAAAAAAATAGGAATTTTATATGTAAACACACTATTCACATTAAATAACTTGTTAGATTAAAGGGGTTCTCACTACAAAGTTATCTGTAGTGATGGGGACAGTAAAATAAGCACTTTTGCAATTGGTTTGCATTACGTAAATCATTTAGTATAGCAACTATGAGCTAATCGGTGTGTGTCTAGAGCCATTTCTGCAGCAATGGGTCAGGCCACACCCCCTTTGCTGTGATTGGCTGCCTGACATTTCATTCAGGGTTTGTTGTGTGTAATGAAGGCACAATAACTATCAAATTTTGCATTTGTTTTAATTTTTCCCCAATTTTTCTTTTAATCCCATTAATTGATAACCAATTTAAACTTGTAATGTATTCGCATACTCTTGCACTCTGTCAGTATGGCACAGGCTGCGGTCAGGACAACACACAGTGCACCCTGACAGCAGCCCAGCTATGCAGACAGCTCTGAGGCTACACTAGGTCCCCAGAGCCGACTGCACAGACATTCCCCAGGCTTCATTGGGTCACTGGGACTCCTGGTGACCCAAGAGGAGGGGGAATCCTCTGAGCATAGACTATGCCAATCAAAGGGTTAAATAGTAGGGATCAGAGTTTTCTTCTGGCCCCTGCTGGTCAGAGACTACACTAGGAACTGGGAGCTGCAAAACCCCTCTGCCTGCAGCGATGCCTTTTGGTGTTGCACAAGACACACACTGCCTGCCGTCAAAAGATATTGGTCGGGGTTTTGCCACGGAGTTCCTTACCTCCTTATCAGCTCAGGGGAGAATATAAACAAACCATGCTGAGTCATGGACAGCTGCAGGGGTGAGAGGTAGGGGTTGAGCAGAGCGAGCATCTCAAAAGTTTACTCAAATAATAACATTACAGCATCATACATTGCACTTTCTCCCAAGCTCCTTCATGTTCCCTGTCATCAGATAAGTGCAAACACGCAAGCGCGGCCAGATCAGCTCCTGGTCGTGTCTTATGTAAACTTTCAGCTAACTAAGTGGGACTGAGCAATGCTGTAGCTCTCACAGGCTTCACTTTTTGTAATCACATATATTTAGAAAAGTGATTACCTATTCTGGAGGATCCAACGTCAACATTACATAGTGGCAAAACCCCTTTAAGGCAACGCTCACTTCGGTCAGAGGTTCCATTTGGCGACTCCACCCAACTAAACCCATTTACTGATGGGCACAACTGGTGCCCGATGCAAATAGAAAGATAAGCCGGCTCACCACTCCATTGACGTGGGTTGACCAGATCCTCCAGGTGGAGGGAGAATAGATGGGGAGACTGAAGAAGCCGATCCAACAATCCGTTGCAAACTAATACAAATCTTCTTTATTAATAATCCATTAAAATTCTGGCATGATCGCAAAGGACAAACCACCACGCGGCTGACGCGTCCTATGGCTAAAGGGGAACTCCCGAAACGCGTCGGCAGCGGAGGGTTTTGTCCTGTGCGATCGTGACATAACTTTTATGGATTATTAATAAAGACGATTTTTATTCATTTGCAATGGATTACTGGATCAGCTTCTTCACTGTCTACAACTGGTGCCCGCTAATCGACTACAATGGCGTCTGCTGGGTTTTTATCGGTTGTTTGAGCGGGAAAAAAAAAAAAAAAAAAAAAAGCAGCGCAGAATAGAAAAGGAAAGAGATGGAGACGCAAGCCGCCTATTACTATCTCTAGTAGGGAGTGCGCGGGTCCTGTGTACACAAACTCACTACCCGGGGGACCCGCTCACATACACTATTCCCTGCAGAGCCGCTCCATGAGGATTTCACAGCAACACAGCCGCCGGCATATTCCTGTAATTGGTCTGGAGCTGTGAGGGCGGTTACACAGACAATACATGGAGGTATGGCGATAAGAGGAAAGGGATGAAAAAGATCACAGCAAGTAACACACCACCTGCACCATGGAAGGCTGGCTACAGCTTTAAAAGAGGGGAGAGGGGGGGGGGGGGTGGTTTGTACATTTTTGGATCTTCAACAAATCAGCTTCCATTTCTTTGCTGATATATGACAAAGGATAATGGGGGGTTAAAACACTTAAAGGGGTTTTATCGTTTGAAGTTTTCGTACAGTTCAGCTGATCCTGTTTCAGTCTCTCCTCCCAGGAGGCGTGTCTCTCCTCACTGAAGAGCTGTGACAAATCATTGTGTTAGCAGGGGAAGGGAGAGGACATAAAAAGGAAATTACTTACTCAAAAAAACACCACAATTTTTGGGGCCATGTTCACAGCTTGATTGCTGGACTAAACTGGAGCCAGAAGCTGGCAACTCTGGTCTTTATGCCAACTGGGAAAAATTGACAGGTGCAGCCAATTGCAGAGCAAAAGCTCACATACCCCACTGCAAAAATACCAATAAAACCTGAGGGCGAGTGGTTGTTTTATTGGTACTTTTGCATTAGTGCAATCTCCCCATGCATTATACTGTGGCTTTTCTGCATGCTGGTGTGAACAGGTGTTAAGTTGGTGTGTAGTTTTTATCATCTAATTGCTCCCCTAGCAGTGGGGGTATGAGTTTTTACTCAGAACTCCCATAGAATACAATGGAGAGAGGTGCACAACCAACCCACGCCTCACCTGTACTCAGAACCCCCATAGAATACAATGGAGAGTGGTGCACAACCAACACACACGCCTCACCTGTACTCAGAACCCCCATAGACTACAATGGAGTGGTGCACAACCAACACACACGCCTCACCTGTACTCAGAACCCCCATAGAATACAATGGAGAGTGGTGCGCAACCAACACACGCCTCACCTGTACTCAGAACCCCCATAGAATACAATGGAGAGTGGTGCACAACCCACACACACGCCTCACCTGTACTCAGAACCCCCATAGAATAGAATGGAGAGTGGTGCGCAACCAACACACACGCCTCACCTGTACTCAGAACCCGCATAGAATACAATGGAGAGTGGTGCACAACCCACGCCTCCCCTGTACTCAGAACCCCCATAGAATAACATGGAGAGTGGTGCGCGACCAACACAGACGCCTCACCTGTACTCAGAACCCCATAGAATAGAATGGAGAGTGGTGCACAACCAACACACACGCCTCACCTGTACTCAGAACCCCCATAGAATAGAATGGAGAGTGGTGCACAACCAACACACATGCCTCACCTGTACTCAGAACCCCCATAGAACAGAATGGAGAGTCGTACGCAAGCGAAACCAGCTCTCCATGCTGAGCCAACATGGTTAAGCACCTGTTCCCAAAATGGGTGCGGGTCCTAGAAGTGGGACCCACACCAGAATTTGATAGCATATCCTATATATACACACACACACACACCATCACACTACATGGTATGAACACTGCTTTAAAGGGGTTGGCTCACTACAAGGATTGCTGCTTTTTCATATTAAAGATCTTTCAAAAACAACTCACTCTGCAATATGTGTCTACTAACAGTGTCCTACCTATTCCTACCGTTAGATATCCCCTCTTGTATGGGCTGCATCAGCATCTCGGGTTACTACAGCTACAGACCTGTTTGATCTCTCCTGATAGGCTGCCAGCGCTGGTCACTATAGCCACAGGCCTGTACAATCTCTCCTGATGGGCCACTGTAGCCACAGCCCTTTTCGATCTCTTGTGATAGGCTGCCAGTGCTGGTCGCTATAGCAACATCTGTTTGATCTCTCCTGTTAGGCTGCTAGTAATTATTGCTAACGCTACAGACGTGTACGATCTCTCTGGATAAGCTGCCAGCATATATTGCGGGGCACAACACTGCGGGTACATGGGGGAGGGGGCCTGGTGTATACAGCGCGGGGCACAACACTGCGGGTACATGGGGGGGGGGGGCAGGTGTATAAACCGCGGGGCACAACACTGCGGGTACATGGGGAGGGGGCCTGGTGTATACAGCGCGGGGCACAACACTGCGGGTACATGGGGGAGGGGGCCTGGTGTATACAGCGCGGGGCACAACACTGCGGGTACATGGGGGAGGGGGCCTGGTGTATACAGCGCGGGGCACAACACTGCGGGTACATGGGGGAGGGGGCCTGGTGTATACAGCGCGGGGCACAACCGGGGGGGTACATGGGGGGGGGGGCCTGGTGTATACAGTGCGGGTGCACAACACATGCGAGTACATGGGGGAGGGGCCTGGTGTATACAGCGCGGGGCACAACACTGCGGGTACATGGGGGAGGGGGCCTGGTGTATACAGTGCGGGTACCTGGGGGAGGGGGCCTGGTGTATACAGCGCAGGGCACAGCACTATGTGCATATGGGGACAAGGCCCTGGTGTACACAGCACTGCGGGTACATGGGGAGGAGGCACTAGTCTGACTACAGAGGATGGAGACCGTATCGCCCGTCCCCTCTGGCCGCCCACATTACTGCGCTCTTGGCCTTCGGGGGGCGCTTTATAAGGAGCTGAGACTTCCAATGTTCTGGTTGTCAGTAATAATGAAGGCACCATGTTCAGCCGCCGAGCACCCAACGCTCTGAGGCTCCGCAGCAGCTACAGCTCGTCATCAGGGTTATTCCCGCTCTCTCACTTCAGGAACTTTGCCTGTTTTTGGGGCGGCCCCAGCTCTTCTGTGCAGCAGGTAACATGGTAAAGGTGCCAGCTCACCCCAATACACTTCAATGGAACCTGAGTTCTGCGCGTCACCAAGTGTGAGCCCGGCCTAATGCTGGAGGGGACAAGGGGCTGCACTGCTGGGGGCTCCCACCCGGTATGTGTGCAGCCTCAGTGGTTGCCTAGCAACAGCAATGGCGGTGGACGGGTGACCACTCCCCACTTAGAGAGCCCTGGATTCATGGACATCACCGGGAGAAGAGCTACAGCAAGGAGAACTCCATGCCCCAGCACTGCCGCCATCACGTCTGACGCCACAACGCCCCGCACCGAGCGGCAGATACGTGTACGAGCCGGCGGCCACAGGCCCAGTTACCTCCGCAGCGGCCGGGGCTGCTGACGCTTCTCACAAAGGGCTCGGCGGCGGCATCCTCCGGAGATCACACAGCGGCGCAGCCAATGATGTCACGATCCGAACCCGGGGACACGCCCCTTCCGGCAACGGCAGCCAATCACAGCCGCCTGCTCCTAGCCTCAGCATCAGCCCGGCGGACCGAGCCGCCACGCCCCCTGCACAGCTCCGCCCAGCGACCACGCCCCACCCCTTGCACGATTCTGCCCATCCACGCCCCTTGCACGGCTCCGCCCAGCGACCCGCCACACCTCCATACGACTCCGCCCAGTACCCACGCCACACCCCTTGCACGATTCTGCCCATTAACTCACGCCCCCTGTACGGCTCCGCCCAGTACCCACGCCCCCTGCACGCTCCGCCCACGCCACACTTCCTGCACGACTCCGCCCAGCTCCCCCACCAGATACAAAACTGACAGCTCCACAGTCCATGGGAAGGGGCAGCTCCACTAATCACTGCGGCAGGACTACTACTCCCATCATGAGGACCCGACAGTGGAACTGATGAGAGGTGGAGGCCTGCAGTAAGATGACAAAGTGGCCACAGTTCAATTTTAAAGAAGACCTGTGACTTCCCCTGACCGGTCTGGCTTAGTAAATCCTGGTATTCTCTGTAAAGTAACAATCCTGGAGCCTCTTCTCTTATAATGTATTCCTGAATCTGTCAACTGGGTGTTACCCATGGGGGGGTGGGGGCGGGGTGTCCTATACAGTCTGACATAGTCCAATCAGAGCTGGCAGTTTGTGTGCAGGGACACACCCCCTTGACAGCTGGGAATGGTAAGGCTCTGTCTAAACAGCATGGTTTCCTGGTCAGATTTTCAGACCGTTTGGAAACGGTCTGAAACCCGACCAGAATCCGTCCCCATAGACTTCAAAGAGAACCTGTCACATAGATTATGTCCCTCTTGCTGAGGGCAGCACAAGCCAGTGTCAGACCTGCTGTTTCCAGCGCTGTGTCCCTTATTCTGTAAACAGCAGCAATTTCACAGCATTTAATGCTCAAATCTGGCAGTTTGCAGCCTGTTCTGCCAGAGAAGAGTCCAGTGTATTCATCAGCAGGTGTTAGCCCCGCCCACACAAAGCTAACCCCGCCCACCTGACAGTTATTCACGTTTCTACCTATTGCAAGTAATAGGTTAATCAGTTGTGAAGTGGGCGTGGCATGAATTAAACGGACTCTTCTGGCTAAAAACTGCATAAACTATGTGACAGGTTCCCTTTAATAGAAAGCCCACACTGAACGGATTCTCAGCCACCAGCGTCCGAAAAACTTGGAGCACGCACAATCTCCCACCCCCCAGGTTTACTTAAACAGAATCTGAGCAGCATTTTACACTCGCTGTGTGGACAGAGCCCAACGCCCACCTGACAGATTCAGCGATACATTTCTAGGAGGAACAACAGAGGAACAGCACAACACGGATATCAGAGACAATGCTGCAGAATTGTTATTTCACAGGGAACACAAGGATTTACTACAATGGACACATCACAGGTCTCTCTCATGAGCCCCCCCAAGGCCACAGTGCCCCTCCCCCACTCGGCTGTGGTGCTCGGCCCAAAACCATTCTGCAGGCTCCCCTGTGATCCTAAAACCCCTCACGCGGGCCCCCCCCCGTCCAAAAACTGGAAAGGTGAAATGGAGCAAGGGGTTGTTCAAGCCGCCCGACACCTGGAATAAGGTCGGCCAATGGCAGCACGTGCGCAATTATCTCCCCACATCCAGTGTCCCTGACCATGTACAGCCAGTGAGAGCGACTACAGCAGCCAATGGGGACAAAGGGTGTACAGCTGTAAAAGAAACCACCCCCACAGTGCCCCCACCCCGGTCCTTCCCCCCCCCCCCACCCCCACCCCCCCCCACAGTGGCCCCCCTCCACATTCCCCAAAACCCCCCGGGCCCTTTACCCCCCCCCCCCCCCAACCACCCCCCCACGTGCCACCACCCACGGGTCCTTGTCCCAACCCCCCCCACATGCCACCACCCCCTCCTTCCCCCAACCAACCCCTACAGAGCCACCCCCCCACGGTCCTTCCACCCCCCCTCGCAACCACCCCCAATAGTTTCCACCAAAAACCCCGGCCTTACCCCCCCTCCCACCCCCAAATTTTGCCCACCCTGGCCTTCCCCCCCCCTCCCCCCCCCAATAGTGCCACCACCCATGGTCCTTACCCCCCCCCCCCCACAAATGCCACCCCCCCCCGGCCTTGCCCCCAACCACCCCTACAGAGCCACCACCCCCCGGTCCTTGCCCCCACTCCCTCGCAACCCCCCCAAAGGCCACCACCCCGGGCCTTCCCCCCCCTCCCCCCCCAAATTTTTCCACCACCACCCATCCCCCCCCCCACCCCCAATATGCCACCAACCCACGGTCCTTACCCCCCCCCCAGTGCCCCCACCCCCCTCCTTACCCCCCCTCCCACCCCCCAACGTGCCACCACCCCCCCGGTCCTTTTCCCCAACCCCCCCACTGGCCACACCCACGGTCCTTGCCCCCCCCCCCCCCCCCCCACCCCCCGGTCTTTGCCCCCCCCCCTCCGCAACCACCCCCACAGTGCCACCACCCCGGTCCCCCGGCCCCCCCCTCTGCAACCACCCCCCCTTCCACCACCCCGGTCCTTGCCCCCACCCCCCCCCACCCCGTGCCACCAACCCCCCTTTCCTTTCCCCCCCCCCCCCCCCCGCAACCCCCCCCCAAGTGGGCCCCCACCCACTCCCCTTCCCCCCCTCTCAACCCCCCCCCACGGGGGCCCCCCCCGGTCCTTGCCCCCCCACCCCCAAAGTGCCACCACCCACGGGGCCCTTTCCCCCCCCCCACCCCCAACAGTGCCCCACCCCCGGGCCTTACCCCCCCCTCCCTCCCCAAAAATGCCACCAAACCCCCAGTCCTTTCCCCCCCCCCCCCACCCCCAAACCCGTGCCACCACCCCGGCCTTACCCCCCCCCACCCGTGCCACCACCCCCACGGTCCTTGCCCCCCCCACCCGTGCCCACCACCCCCGGTCCTTGCCCCCCCCCCCCAACCACCCCCACAGTGCCTCCACCCACGGTCCTTGCCCCCCCCCCCTCCGCAACCACCCCCACAGTGCCACCACCCACGGTCCTTGCCCCCCCCTCTGCAACCACCCCCACAGTGCCACCACCCACGGTCCTTGCCCCACCCCTCCGCAAACCACCCCCACAGTGCCACACCACGGTCCTTGCCCCACCCCTCCGCAACCACCCCTACAGTGCCACCACCCCCGG
This sequence comes from Phyllomedusa bahiana, assembly GCA_025379985.1. Classification (NCBI taxonomy): domain Eukaryota; kingdom Metazoa; phylum Chordata; class Amphibia; order Anura; family Hylidae; genus Phyllomedusa; species Phyllomedusa bahiana. The sequence continues at coordinate 55,973 of JAODAL010026261.1, forward strand.
TCCTTGCCCCACCCCACCGCAACCACCCCCCCAGTGCCACCACCCACGGTCCTTAACCCCCCCCTCCACCACCCCCAACAGTGCCACCACCCACGGTCCTTACCCCCCCCCACCAACCCCAATAGTGCCACCACCCATGGTCCTTGCCCCACCACCATCCAAAGTTCTCCCCCCACAAGTTCCACCTTCCACAGTTCTCCTCTCCACTCACAATAGTCAACCCCCCTCCAGTCCCACCATCCACGGTCCTTACCACGGCCACTGACATCTCCATTAAACACACAAACCAGTCCCACCATCCACACAATGGGTTGCGTTGCAAGACACCACAACCTTTAACAACCTACACTATGGATACACAGCGCTGTGCAAAAGTTTATTAACAACCAAAACGCAAAGCACAGAAACAAAACAGACGTCATGTCCATATTTGGGGTGACCACCCTTTTCCTTTGGAGCCCCGGAAGTGATGATATGACCCCACAGAGCCCTGACCTCATCATTATCCAGTCTGTCTGGGATTACATGATTAGACAGAAGATCCGGCTATGTAGGAGGGGGGTGGGGTCAACCACACAGAACAAGACGTACATTTTAAAGGGGTTAGCCAGGAGTGTAAAGATTTCATAGAACACTATAAACAGCATTTATGTTCTTTTGCCTTTTTATTCATCTACCATAAGATCCCCTTTTTTGCTGTGAAACTTCCTTTTCTGCTCGTGGGAGTGTCAGCAGTTCTCCAGCAACTCTTTCCTACAAGTCCCAGACTGCATTGCAGTCTAAAACTTCCATTCCCAGTTATCACTGCTCGACATTGTGCTGACATAAGTGTAATCCTTCCTAGCTCTGTACTTCCCGTCATAATAGTTAGGACTCAGGAGTCACTGTACAGAGCTGCACCCATTTTCATGACAGCAGTACACAATCCCCCCCAGCTCTGCACTGCTGCCCTCTGCTTTCATTACTAAGTTTTGCCAGCAGGACTCAAAGCTAAACCAACAGTTTCCCCCTTCGCCTGTAATAACTTCTATTCACTTGCAAACTACAGGCTGGCAAGAGTGATGGCGGCCAAATTGTTCTCTGCTCTGGTCACAAACCCCCTTTCAGGGGAGTTTGGAGGGGGT
>JAODAL010026262.1:0-57093 GCA_025379985.1 Phyllomedusa bahiana
TTTCAACTTTGTCGATAATAATCGCTCAACACTAGTCCCCGCCTATAGGCAGATGTATTTAGGGTGAATGTAGGATTCTTTCCCCAGAAAGTACGGGATTTTGGATATTATGCCCTCCCGTTTCATATATCTGCGGATCATCTAACTGTGAGTTATCTTCCCCTTCCTTTCTCCCTGGATTTGGCAATATTGATCTTTTTTGAATTGTTTTGTTGGGGAGAGTTAATATTTTTAATGTATATCTAATAAATGTTATATTTTAGTGGTTTTTTTCTGCTGTGATTTGACAGTAAAGGCCCATTTGTCTCTGTTACTAATTATCCCTCGGGTTTTCTTTCCTATTCTTCCGGCCCCAAAAAAGATCCCCCCAAGCTTATGTATTGACATTAATGGACTCTAGTATCTGCTGATGGGAAGAGCTCCTCAGCTTGTACCCCTTTTCGACATAGTCAACATTCCAACTTTTTAAACAAAATTAATTGCTGAATTGATTCAAATAGATCCCTCACAGCATACGAACAATTGGTCCAGCAAGCACTCATCACTCATTGTCTCTCATATATAAATTATTGATATCCTCATACTTCAAACACCTTCCCTCCTTTTGTCAACAATGGGAGATTGAACTGGGCCTCTCGTTTATCCCTCCTTAATGGGAATTTTGTTTCCAACTTACACATATAGCAGTGATAGCAGTGTACAGGAGTTGGGGGTACAAATACACTATAAGAGTTAAAAATTGTACTTTTAATTGCACTAATATCTGTTTAATTTGATATAATTGGGTAAATAAGTGTTTTTATAGTGTTGTTGACTTCAATTCCCCCCTGTTTTCGCAAACGCTTCGCAAAATGTCGTAAAAAGTGTTTAAAATCTGTGGCTGGAAGAATTGCAACCAGCTGCAGTCACTCATTAGCTAATGGTGGGAATCTCCATGACAACAATCTCCAGGGTGGGGATGATAAAGGGGGTTTTATAAATTAGGTCAATTTGGGGTTTATAGATTCTTCTCCCCACTGGGAGGGTCTCTCCAGGAAGTTTCTTCCCCCTGATTCCCCCTTTTGGGGGGGTCATGTCATCATGCAACCCACTAGGCTGTGTGCCCTTGGGTTTAGGGAGTAGTTTTAACCCCTTTTAAAACCCCGGGCAATGGGGGGTTAAACTGGGAGAGTTTGAGATAGGAGTTTACCACAGGCGTCTATCCAATCGGACTTAATGTGGGAGGAACACTTTCCGGCATTAGTCTCCTGAGTGGCCTGCACTGGGTGAGAGAAATGGACTGAGAATGTAATCCACTGCTGTGTGTTTATGTCATCTTGCTATGGGAAGTAAAGGGGCCTCTGCTGGCATGTGATGTCTCCTGCCTGTTTATCTGCACCACACAACAAGGGCACTTCACCCACCATCATCCCAGGCAGTTTGAGGACTATTACCACCTTCAGAGTGTGCCCCAGGGGATTACTACCACCATTGTCCATAGTGCACAGTGAAAACTCCTAGGACGCATGGGAGGCTTGGGGACGAAACCATCGTGAATCAGTAAACTGCAATCCCAATTCTTTCTGTTCCCTGAGTGCACATCTAGACACCAGGAAATGTGTTATAAGATTCCCTAATGGGTGGGTATAATCATTTTGTATCAGAGATGGAGGCCATGAAGGAATATATCCAAGATAGTCTCCAAAAGGATAACATTAGTGTGTTAAAAAGAAAGATGGCAGCCTAAGGCCTTGCAACTTTTTTATCTGTTTTAAAAAAAAATTACGTAAAAAAATAAAGTCCCTCTTCCTCTTATCCCTGATCATTAAAACCAGATTCAGGGACCCCGGTTTTTTAAAAGGTTTTTACGGGGGGGGTTAACTTGATTCAAATTTATCTGAGTGATATGTTCGTGTCGTCCTCTGACTGGTCTAGTTTTCGGGTCTGACTGGTCTTTGAGGATATGTTCTGTCGCCTCCTGCCTTTCGACCTCATACGCTATTGACCTCAATAGGAAATATACATTATAGTTCATACAAAGTGCATTTTTGGCAGTTACTTTTCGCCATAAAAAACTTAAAATATGTTCACTCTTTGGCCACTTTCCCCGAGAAAAACAATGAAAAATTTTATTGGTCAATGGGGTGGCTAAAAACCCCATGTAAAACGCGTCCCAAGCATCTGTATGTGGTTTTTAATGCAGATCTGAGTCCAAAACCACATAGAATGAATGGAACTTGCTTCTGACTGTAAACTGCAAGTAAATTCATATGCAATAAGCATGTGAAATACTCGGATGACGCTGTTTTCAATGACAGAATCCAACAAGAAAATTTTAGTTGTCATGTGGGGGATCCTAGGGTTCGTTTTTTGGGATTTTGATATAAGCCTATTATTCAGACTAAAAAGAAACAATGGAAAATAGGACCCACCCAGCATTAGACAGCAGAAATGTAATCACACTTATTAAATCTTTCTTGGTGGTATAATGTAGACATGGGGTTAATATCACTACATCTTGTGGTCTAGTATAGTCTCCTCTTTCTTGGGAATCTAGTTTAGAAGAGGGTTTCATATATTATTTTTCTGGTGGCCAATGGTTAAAGAGAGGGTAAGTATTTTGTTCTATGATGGCATAGTGTAAAGTAGGAATTTAAAGGGTTTTTCTGTTTGTCTAACTCACAAGCAGTTTTCACTCACTCTGTCCCTGAGGCTGTGGGTGGGTCTATAGAGGTGATTATCATATTCAGCTTCTACCCTGAAAAGTATAGGAGAGCTAATCATCATTAAACAAAAGCTACAGGTGCTGTGAGCACTGAATACTTTTGCTAATCTTGTTATAGTTAATTTCTTTTCCCCAGAGCTCAGTCCCTCCCTGGGGGTGACATCACTCCCTGCGCTGTCAGCTAATCAGATAACAGACGTTTGTCTGGTATGCAGGCTACCATAGCAATATGTGTGCACTCAAAAGCACATAAAAACACTCTTAGGGCATATCCCCATTGCACGGGTTTTCAGCCAGTTTTTCAGGCGGTTTGCGGTTTTGAAGACCGCATGAAAAAAACCCCTCGAAAAAGAGCACAATGGGCTCATGGAAAACCGTCATAGTCCCCCCCGCACGGGTTTTTCCGTCCCGGGGGTTTTTCCCCCCGTGGGCCGCCCGCCCCAAAATTTTACCTGACATTCTTCCTTCCCGGGTTTTTGGCGGAAACTGTGCAAGCAAGTGAAGGGTTAGGGGTTTTCTCCCCCTCATCGCAGAAAAAGCCGCCACCCCCCCCCCCCCCCCGCGGCCGTGGGGACGGCCGCAAAAAAAGTTTGAATACCGGTCCAAACCACCGTATTGGCATTTGCCGTGGGAACACACCCTTATCTCATGACTAAAGTAAAATCAACAAAGCAATATATTTAGAAAAAGTCTTTAATTAACAGTTCCATCATGTTAAAAGCCAATCTTTGTAGTGATAAAACCCCTTTAATAGATGGTCTACAATACATTAGGTGGCTAATATTTTGTTCCCTTCTTGTTCACTAAAAAATAAGGGGCTAATATTTGGTGGTTTCGTGGTTTCCATTATGGTGTCCTACGGTTTCCTGTCAGAAAACTGAAGATGATGTGTTCATAGTAATCTGCTTCTGTTCCTGCCCTGTAGTAATGATATAGTTATCTCTATGACCAGATTGATCGCTATTAGTGCGTGCCTTATCATAAGGGAAGTGGTAAGGGGAAATCTAGGGCAGGCAGACCACACAACTGCAGACAATAAGATGCACGCACTCTCTTTTATGTAATAATATTTCTTCTTAATAAAAAGTATATGTTTTTGTTGTGGTCTTAAGTACCAAATACATTTATTAACTTTTTCATCTTGGTATTTCAGATCATATAACTTTATCACTTTTGAATTTGTATCAGTCCCTTTACTTTGAACCCTTTTAGGGTTTTTATATGTTAGTAAGAATAGAAATGTAAAAACCACATACATGTACTCACCCCAGGCAAAATGTAGTGCAGGCAACAACACACCTGAAAGTTAAGTACAATCAATTAAAACCAAGACACGCAATATTTTTTCAGTTAAATCATTGGAATAACATTTTTGGACTGTGAGATTATATTTATACACACATGGCTATTTCATGTGATGTTGGCCAAATTGTAAAAAAAAAAACAAAAAAAAAAAACAGCTTAACATTGCAGGTGCTATAACTGCTTGAAATAAAACTATATTTGTTTTTGTGTTACTGTATTCAGAAGACCATCACTTTTATTTTTTCGATGGAGATAACTAACGGCTTGATTTTTGCGAGACAAGCTGTGACTTGGAACCATTTTGTGGTACATTCAACTTTTTTATCACCTTCTATTCTGTTTTTTTTGGAGGTGAGATGAGCAAAAACAGCAATTCTTCCTTTGCTCTTATGTTTTTTTTTATTTTTTACAGCACATTTAACATGCGGTATAAATGACATATTAAAGGAGTGTTCCAAAACTAATAAATACTGGTCAGTCCATCGAGGAATGTCTAAAAATAAAAGAAAAAATTGTAAACCGTCTTACCCCAGCGCAGCAAATGTCCAGGTGGTCCCAGCCGATGACGTCACCATTCAGGTGTCCCGTGACTCTGCAGCTGCTCACAGTATACATATACCGTGTGTGACCGCAGAGGCCAGTGACTGGCTGGAGGATCACGTGAAGACTGAATGGTGACTGCATTGGCCAGGATCACCGAGACAACTGCAGCGCTGGAGCAAGAGGGTTTACAAAGTAAGTTTTTTTCTTCTATTTGTAATCATGCCCCAATGGACTGGTGTGTTTTTATTTTCTTTGGAATACCCTTTTACTGTATTCTGCAGTCAGTACCAAATTTATGTAGGTTTTTATTTATCTCTTCTTTTGCAGAATAGCAATGTTATTCTATTAGCAGCAATGTACAATGGATCCTATGCAGGGGCGTTGCTAGGGTCCTAAAACATCCAGGGCCCGGGACATTTGTGTTTTGCTCAGTAGGGCTGGGTTCACACGACATTTTTCACGCCACATTGTGAACTGCGGACTGATGTGTTTTTACAGAGAAAAACCTTCTACTCCTTTCACAAATTTTCTGCATATTCCACATAGAGTGACCCTATATCTATATACCTGCCTCGGCAGTCACTGCACAATGAAAATCACCAATGACAAATTTACTTTTTCAAAACCCGCTCGCCTCCGTATGACAGTGTAATACCCCTAAACAGTCACCAAACATAAAACCTACGCATGGAGCAAATCTTACCGGACAAATGTTTGGGCTACTAAAAAACACTCATACAAAACCAAGGGCCCCAAAAACTATTACTACTTAAGGATCAATAATCCTGCCAGCCCCTGACCAAAACGCAACCCCCACATTTTGACAAAAGCTGTACACAGGCTCTGATTACATATACCACCGCCATAAGTGACCATATAGTGGTAGTTTACTAGTTATATGTAGGCTCTGCAGACTATAAGTGATTACACAGTTACATTTTAGTGACTCACCGGAGACGTCTTTTCGGGATCAGCGTCGTTCACGTTCCCTTTTCTTCTCCATCCGGTTCACACACTTCCTGCTGTTTTCTCCCGGCCAATACTCGTCCTGCAGATTTGGACACAAATATCTTTAGAATCCTCACATTTCCCGCAACTCCTTAATTATAGGTATATAAGTCCCTCAGTTGGTAGGTTTTATAGGTCCCTCAATTAGGCAGGTATATAAAAAATAGGGTCACTTGGCAGGTATTTAGATATAGGGTCACTTTCAGGCAGGTATATAGATATAGGGTCACTCTCAGGCAGGGATATAAATATAGGGTCACTCTCAGGTAGGTAAATAGATATAGGGGCATGAGGCAGGTATATAGGGGCTCAAACAGGAATATAGGGCCACAGGCAGGTATATAGGGCCACAGGCAGGTATAGGGGGCCACAGGCAGGAATAGGGGGCCACAGGCAGTATATGGGGCCACAGGCAGGTATAGGGGGCACAGGCAGTATATGGGGGCCACAGGCAGTATATGGGGCCACAGGCAGGTATATGTGGGCACTGAGGGCAGGTATATGGGGGCATGAGGCAGGTATATGGGGCCACGGCAAGTATTATTTAGGCCACAGGAGTATATGGGGGCAGTGGCAGGTTTGAGGCCACGGCGTATATGGGGCCAAAGGCAGTTATATTGGGGACTGAGGCAGGCATATGGGGCAAGGAAGTATATGGGGCCACAGGCAGTATATGGGGCCACAGGCAGGTATATGGGACCACAGGCAGGTATACGGGGCCATAGGCAGTATATAGGGGCACTGAGGCAGGTATATGAGGCCACAGGCAGTATATAGGGGCACTGAGGCAGTATATGGGGCCAAAGGCATGTAAATGGGGCCACAGGCAGTATATGGGGGCCACAGGAAGTATATTGGGGGAACTGAGGCATTATATGGGGCCACAGGCAGTATATGGGGCCACAGGTAGGTATTTGGGGCCACAGGCAGTATATAGGGGCACTGAGGCAGGTATATAAGGCCACCGGCAGAATATAGGGGCACTGAGGCAGGTATATGAGGCCATAGGCAGTATATGGGGCCACAGGCAGTATATAGGAGCACTGAGGCAGTAAATGGGGCCACAGGCAGTATATGGGACCACAGGCAGATATAGGGGGCCACAGGCAGTATATGGGGCAACAGGCAGTATATAGGGCCACGGGCAGGTATAGGGGGCCACAGGCAATATATGGGGCCACAGGCAGTATATAGGGCCACAGGACGTATATGGGGCCACAGGCCGTATATGGGGCCACAGGCAGTATATAGGGCCACGGCGTATATTTGGGGCCTGAGGCAGGTAAACGCTATTTAAAAAAAACAACATTTAATACTCACCTTAGCCCCAGGCGAGCGTGCTCTGTCCTCTTCAGCCCGCGCTCCTCCGGAAGCTCCTCGGGCGTACACAGCATGTGACGCGCTGTGCCGCCCCAGGGAACAGGCCAGCGGCGCCGATGAGGGTCATTACATCGTTTCCGCTGCCACCTGAGCAAACACGGGGCCGCGGCGGGTCCTCAGTGCAATGAGGACCCGGCGGCCCCGCTGTGTCGGACCCGGAGACGGTCCTACACTGTCTGCGGGGCAGGGAGCTCTCACTCTCTGCTCCGCAGAAGCCCCCGGGCTTATGTGTGTCCAGGCGGACGCACATGCAGCTTTAAAGGGCGGCAGGGCCAAGTCGGTGTTAAGGCCCATGGCGCGGCCTGGAGCCCGGGAGGTTCGGGGCACAGGGGGTTTTATTCGGGGCCCGAGCCCCGAATAAAACAGCTTAGCGACGCCCCTGATCCTATGTATTATGGAGCAGTAAGAGGAGGCTGGAAGCAGCCACATTAACCAAACCATGTCATAGCTTTCTGCTCAGTGTGATATAGCTGATGATGGCTCTGTGTGAATACAATGATTAACCTTTTACAAGTAGCTATGTCCTCCTCCAGCAGAATAAGGGTGTTGTCCATTCTTGTTGTGCCTTGGCAGCAGCTCATGAGTGACTGTGGCAAGGCACAGCTAGGTATTTTTTTTTCTTTTTGGACAACCTCTTCAACTCACTGTTGAAACCTACTCTGTTTCACATTAACCAGTCACAGGCCTCAGCATCACATCATTGGCAGGGAGAACCGGGAGCTCTGAAGGGGCCTAAACAGAACAAACTTCAAAGGTGCCTTAACTGTTGTTTTTATTTTAAACCCTCCCTGACCAGCAGACAAGTTTTATTTTACAAGAACAGACAACCCTTTTAACCCTTTATGAGCATCTCTGTCCTCCTCTAGCATATTAACCCTAAATGAGCATATATGTCCTGCTCTGGTATATTAACCCCTTACGAGCAGCTATGTCCTCCTCTAACATATATACCCTTTATGGTCAGCTATATCCGCTTCTAGCATATTAACTCTTTGAAAGCAGTTATCTCACCTTTTTAAAAAATTAACCCTTTACAAGCAGTTGTATCCTCCTCCTTTAGTTAGGCTGCATAATACACAGGGAAATCTTTACCTGTTTGATATATATCAATTTCCTTTATGAAGTAAAGTTCAGGCTCCTGAAATGATGTGTGAAAAGCCTTAAGTTCATCAACTATCAATTTTTGTGTTTTTTTCAGAAGCGGTAAGTTCTCATTAACAGCTCCTTTAAGTATCTAAAAGTAGTTTGAAATTAAACCAGGGCTGTGTCCACACTGCATTTGGGGCATACACTTAATGTGCATGTTTCCAGGAAAATCAATCAGCACTTGTCCGTAAAAAATAGATAATTTATTGAACCTACATAAAACATACGTGTAAAAAAACATGATTCCTGGACTGACAGCGTGCACAACTCCTTGCATGTTTTGAGCCGCTCACATCTAGGGCTCTTAGTTGTAGGTTAAGGATGCTTTCACACAGTGCGTTTTGTGATGCATTTTTAATGCGTTTTTCGGATGCATTTTTTGTGCAGAAATGTATAATGCATTGATTGCTGTGCCTTTCTGTACAAAAAAACGCATCCAAAAAAGCATCAAAAACACATCTGTGTTTTTGATGTGTGATTCAGATGCGTTTTTTGTGCAGAAAGGCACAGCAATTAATGCTGTACATTACTGCACAAAAAACAAATCCAAAAAACGCATCTGCATGTGAAAGCACCCTAAGGGTATGTTCACACAAAGTTTTTGGATACAATTTCGGGTCCGTGTTGGATTCATGCAGATGCGTGTTTGGATCCATGTTGGATGCTGCAGGATCGGATCCTCTACTTTATTAAAGGGCTCCTGCTGCGTCTTTTGGACCAAGAATTGACATGTAAACGCAATGTAAACATGCATCGGTGATCACTCATGTGAACGCCGATACGTGTTTTACATTGCAAGCAATGTAAAACTCGCTGCTCATTGTTAGATGTGTGTTTGGGTCCCTTCTAGACGGACCCTAACACGCATCTAAAAGCATATGTTCACATGGACCCAAAACGCTGTGTGAACGTACCTTAAGGGCGCTTTCACACGGTGCATTTTTGGTTTGTTTTTTTATGTGTTTTCTGCAAAAAAAAACACATCAAAAACCGTACCAAAAACGCATCGGGTGAAAGCACCCTAAGGCAGGGTTCACACGGCAATAATTGCGGGACGTATTTCGCTTGTGGGGGGGGGGGCGGGGGAGGCGGCAGCTCGCCAGCCCAATAGACATTCATTATTCACGCTGCATATACGCCGAGAATAATTGTCATGTCACTTCTCTCCCTGCTCGGCGTATTGTGCGAGCAGGGAGAGGAGACGTAATCCACAGTTCTCTACGAGAACTGTGGATTACCGTAATGATTGGGACATATTTCACCCCGTATTTAGCGCAGTACGGCACGAAATATGGGGTGAAATACGTCCCATTTTAAGCTGTGTGAACATAGCCTAAGGTGCTTTTCACACGGTGCGTTTTTGATGCGTTTTTGGATGAGTTTTTGTGCAGGAAGGCACAGCAATTAATGCTGTACATTGCTGCACAAAAATCACGGTAAATTCATGGTAAAATCGTGGTAATTACCGTGATTTTTGTGCAGCAATGTACAGCATTAATTGATGTGCCTTCCTGCACAAAAAACTCATCCAAAAACGCATCGTGTGTAAGCACCCTAAAAGTGGAACCAGGAACAACAATATAAATGCACATCCACTGATTAGATGACAGGTGAATATTAACCATTACCAGATTGAACAGCAATTAGGTGAGTTTTAACCCCTGCCAGATTAAAAAGTTGCTAAATGTTAATTCTTTATATGTTAGACAATGGTGTAAAAGAGACAAAACACTGAAATATATGAGTATTAATCAATGTATGTACAATAAATCATCTTTATAACCCATACCAGCTGGATATCGGCTGCAAATTTCTAATATCCACTAAGCCACTCTGTGTTTCAAAATTTGAATCTTATTCCCACCTCTGAGCGTTTTCCTGACTTGTTTGATAGCCGCGACACATACATTTGCGGTATCTCCTTGATGTTTGCGGATCCGAAAGACGCAATAAGACACTCATCTGCGATCACTCGTGTGAACGTTGATGTGTGTTTCATAGTAAAAGCAGTGTAAAATCACATTGCTATTTATCAGATGTGTGTTTGGGTCCGTTTGGGGTCCGACAGACGGATCCAAACACGCAGCTTAAAGGGTATGTAAACACGGAGTAAACAGGCCATGTGAACATACCCTAAGGCAATGTTCACACGGCTTAAAGCCGACGTAATTGCACGTAATTGCGGGACGGATTTCACCCTGCAATTACGCCGGCTGCCGTGCAGCGGGGGCGGGCCGGCAGCTCCCCTGCCCATAGACACTCATTATTCACGGCGCGTACACGCCGTAAATAATGTGCATGTCACTTTCTCCCCCCGCGGCGGATTCGCTGAGCGGGGAGAAGAGACGGAATCCACAGTTCTCTATGAGAACTGTGGATTACTGTAATGACTGGGACGGATTCCAGCCATACTGCAGCTGGAATCAGTCCCAGAATAAGCCGTGTGAACGGCCCCTTAGAGGCAGTAGGTGTCAGGATTACGGATATCTCCTCAATGTTTCGACACTCAATTCCTCAAAGCTCTATTAGTGCTTTCCACAGTTTGTGCATGAAATTAGATAAATTACATTAGTTGAATCACAATTAATAAACGTTCTGATTTAACACTCTTAATGTGTTACATATGATTTCATTGTATGTTTATTTTTTATGTATTTACAAAGACCACATCGTGAGATATCACTTCAGTTGCCGCCAACCATTGAAAGCCAGGTGAGAACAGTATACAATTGTTTACTGTGTATAAACTGGGGACAATATTACCAAATGTTTTTGATTTTTTTGGGGGATGCAACTGTATCCCATGTTAAAATGTCTCGAAGTTTAACATCTGCACGAAACATAGCTAAAACATTCTTAAAAATAGACCCAATATGATGAAATTCTCTACTGTACCGAGTAGCAAAGAACAATGTGTTACTCTAGTGATTAATTAGTATCATATGAGTTGTTAGACCTCAAGGATAAGTTCACACAGAGTATTTGCGGGGCGTACTTTGGCGCAAAATTGCACCAAAATATGCCCAGCAAATATGGTAAAATCATAGCATTCATTTAGCGCTAGGTAATCAGAGCATATTTCCCGGCATGTACTGTGAGCCCGTAAAAGAAATCGACATGTCCCATTTGGGCGCTATCGAAGAATACTAAACTGAATAGGAGGCAGGGCCATTGTACTTTCATCAGTAGGTTTATTGTAGCACCGACCTGTGTGCGACGCAATGCGCTGTGTGAAAATACCCTAAGGATATTTTCACACGTGTCCCTTCTGGGGAGTATTAGCATGAGCGCTACTGTGTGCTCCGCTATATGCCGTACTTCTAAAACACTCTGTGCCAGCTCCCATAGACTGTCACTTCTTTCACCAAATGCGTGATACGCGTTGTGGAAAACAGCAGTTAATCATAATTCTCAATGTGAGCTATGAATTACTGTACTTGCGGGGTGTACTTCAGGCATATTGCGAAATACGCCCCTCAAATATGTGAACATACCATAATAATTCATGCCTTGTAATCTGATTCATGACTGTATTAGCTCATTGAACATCTTGTACATCCACGTTGCAAAAGACATGAAGTAATATGGCTATATGCAACTACAAAGTCTGAATTTTTACTTCATATACATTTTGCTCCGAGTTCCCCCTTGGGTACATTTTTAATGGTGTGACATGGATGACAGGTACGAACGTAAGCCCATTAATTAAAATGGGCGTATGATATGGGCTTGCTATGTTCCACTGCCAACATGTTTTTTTCTGTGCACCGTCCTGAATTACAGTGGGAAAAAAAGTATTTAGTCCAGCACCAATTGTGCAAGTTTTCCCCTTAAAAAAGATTGAGAGAGACATGTAATTGATAATCATAGGTCGACATCAACTCATGAGAGACAAAATGAGGAAAACATAATCCAGAAAGAAAATCAATATTGTCTATTTGGAAAAGAATGTATTGCAAATTATTGTGGGAAATAGTATTTGGTATCTAACAAACAAGCAAGATTTTCTGGTTACTCACAGACCTGTAACTTCTTCTATAAGAGGCTCCTCTGTTCCTCACTCTTACCTGTAGTTAATGGCACTGTTTGAACTCTGTTATCAGTATAACAGACACCTGTCACACTCAAACATGTCACACTCCATAACTCCACTATGGTGAAGAACCATAGAGTTGTTGAAGGACACAGAAACAAAATTGTAAGTCCCTGTACCCCAGGCTGGGAAGACTGAATCTGCATTAGGCAGCAGCTAGGTCAGTGAAGAAATCAATTGTGGGAGCAATAATGAGAAACTGGAGAGAACATACTGTACAAGACACTGGATAAATTCTCCCTCAATCTGCGGGGCTCACGCAAGATCTTACCTGTGGGTATTGGAGGAGAATGCCATATGGTCAGATGGAAACCAAAGTAGAACCTGTTTGGTAGGAAACATAACTATCGTGTTTGGAGGAGGTGAGAATGCTGTGTCTGAATCCAATGAAACTAACATACCTACTGGGGATCATGGAGCGGTGGGCAACATCATGCATTGGGGCTGTTTCTCTGCAAAGGGAACAGGATGACGGATCCGTGTACATGAAAGAATGAATTGAGTGGCTTCGTAAGAAGCATTTCAAGATCCTTGAGTGGCCTAGCCAGTCTCCAGATCTTAACCCCATAGAAATATTTTTGGAGGGAGTTGAAAGTCCGTGTTGCAGACGACAGCCCCAAAACATCACTGCTCTAGAGGGTTTTTTTTTTTGAGGAGATCTGCATGGAGAAATGGAACATACCAGCAACAGTGTGGCCAACCTTGTGAAGACTTACTCAGAAACGTTTTTACCTTCTGTCATTGCCAACACAAGATATATATAACAAGGTATTGAGATGAACTTTTAGGTTATTGACCAAATACCTTATTTTTCCACCATAATTGACAATAAATTCCTTTCCAAAATCAGACCAATGGGATTTCAGGATGTGTATTTCTCATTTTGTCTCTCATGTCTTGAGGTCTACCTATGATGTCCCATTCACTGGCCTCTCTCCATCTTTTTAAATGGGAGAACTTGCACAATTGGTGGCTAACTAAAAACTTTTTTTTCCCACTGTATATTGAATTATTGGATCTACCAATCAGGTGAGCGGCTTTATTCCCTTCTATGCTGAACAACTGATTGTATACCTAGCTGTATGCCCATACAGTTGAATATGTTTATCATTGATTCCATTTTAAAAAAAATATATATCACTCATGTACTGTATATTCTCTTGTGGGCCCTCCTTTTGTTCAACTGTATAGTTTAAAATGATATTTTCTGACTAATTGTATTATAAAAAAGGGACTTTTAGCATACATTTGACTGCAAAGTTTGCTTTTCATGTGTATCCCAACAGGCATTCTGAGTGTATTATGTTTCATTATTTTCAGTAGGAATAAATTCAATAATTTACACATTTAATGTGAGAATTAAACCTATTTCTCTGTGACCAGCCAAAGAGAAATGTACTATCTGTGCAAAAAAATGCATCAGGTAGCCATAGATTGCATATTATGGCTAATTTACATCCAATGCACACTGAAAAAATCAAACAGAATAGAAGTGAAATTTGATGGCATGGTCCCCCTTGGATTTTGCACTGCGTATACCCAAACAGTATGTTTCAGGGACGGAAATAAATATGCAGTGTTGAAACATAGAAGGAGCTGTCCTTAAATGTACTATAATACACAAGCATAAATTAAATCGAGTCATTGCTGCTGAAGCCAAACAACATAAAGGTGAGGGTACGAGTTATCACAAGTAGGTTTGTCAGTAAATTTATGGAGATTAAGGAACATTTCTCTAGTCCAGTTTGTGAATCTGAACAATCTTGCGCAGATTAATGTTATTGTAATGATCATTATTTTACAGATTAAAGTACAGTTTACAGACATATTTAGGTGAAAATTTTGTCTATGATTATTTTTCTAAGTTGTCTACAAAAAAATAAAATAAAATAAAATAAAAATGTAGGTTGTGGATAATAGGCAAAAAAATGCAGCACTAAAAAATTTGAGAAATTCAGAACAACTGCATTCATACTTTCAAAATTAATTACAAATTTCAATATTAAAAACCAAACATACTTTAGTACAAATCCTTAAAATACAATAACTCTAATAGTCTCTACAATATTTACACTGTGAAGATAGTTTAGTATTCTACTTACAGACAAAGATTGTTAAGGAATTTGAAAACATGGCAAGTCTCAAACTGCATCTAGACACTAGAGAAATATCAGCAAGATGTCAGTGCCAAGTGGGCTGTGGGGCTTCCTTATATAAAAGACGCGCAAAAAGCAAATTTCCTGTTTCTGGTAACTCTATAACACTCTTACAGAATGACCTAAATCCATAACATATATGTCATCAGACCTGGGTTCCTAATCATCCATATATCGGAACATCCATATATAGGAAAATATAGCCATACATTTTTTATGTTTTTTTTCTGGCATGATTTTTGTCCTCTGATGAAGCCCTGTAATAGTTTCATCACAGAGGGGAAACGCTTTGGGACTTTGTACCTGCTTGGAGACTTTATTCTATGTCTTTACATATTGTATCTAATTTTTTACATATCCCTTTGGTTATGTTTCTTTTCCTTGCAGCAATAGTTGTTACTGAGGAATAGGGTCAGCCATCTGTGGGGCCGTCCCTTTCGGGGCAATTACTCTGAGTGAGGGATCAGTGCAGGGTGAGCTCTTGAGGGATAGGAGTGGTTAACATGTGAATGCATTTATTGCTGAATGGATTTTCTGAACAGAGAGAATTTGGACATCAAACAGTAAGTCTCCTAAATCATTTAATTGATGTACGATCTATAAATATTATTGGGAGCTGAGTATGGAAGGGAACTTTGGGTTTGGTATGGTGAAAAGTGATTTGTGTTATATTTGTGCTTGTAAAAGTTAAATAGATTAATCATTTTAAATTGAATCTAAATCAAAGTGTATTTTTTAATGGGAGCTATGCCTTTGTTATGGATGGGGCATCGGCAAGCTTTACCAGATGCTGGATAGCCTATCCAGTGCCCATGAAAGCTTGGTGACATCCCCCACACCAGGTTTCCTGGACGCTAAACATTGTCCCCCACTCTAAACCCCACTCCCCTCCACATCTCTCCTTCACCCCTTCACCCCCACCATCCCCGCCCTAACACACCTTCTTCTACCAACCACTATAGTACCCACTTTACCCTCTGTCTGTAAACTCCCCCTATTGCCACTCAAACCCCCCCAATCATGAACATCCACTATGACCCATTGTTCCCACTCTAACCTCCCTTCCCCCACTATAAAGGTATGTTTACACTATAGATTTGGTTGCCGATTCTGGGACAGATTTAGCACCAGATCTGCCTCAGAATCAGTGTCCAGTCCCACTGCAGTCTGACATTGTTTGCTAAGGAAAATCAGCATCGTAGTTCACATAATGCTGATATTGGGAAATAAAGCAGTGGTCATAATTCTTTGACTTACGGTCATCATTATATCTCTGATAGCCTTCATAAATTGTTAAGAAAGCTATGTTTACAGGAGATTGACTAAACATTTCTATGAATTATTCTCTTTATGGTTACTAGTTGGCTTACAAGGTTTTTAAGATGTTAAGTGTACATATTAATATTAACACTTTGGGCGACATGTATAAGATCGGCGCGTCGGAGCGCCCGTTTTCGCCCGATCTAAAGTGAAAGCTGCGCCTCATTTATGTCGGCGCCCCAAGTGCACTCATACATGCCGTGTAAAGTTCACTGCGCCTCGCCAGTGTGTGAGGCGCAGTGCGGGACTTAGGCGCAGGAGGACTGTGCCTAACATCTGGTACGAATCGAGACAGGCTGGAAATGCATGAAAAAGCATGAAGCATGTTAGTGAATAGGAGAAATAGTTGTCTTTCCAATGAATGAATAAAGATAAATATCAACGTGGTATAAAATCTATTTCAATGTTGTCAAAAATTTGATGTATTAAAATGAAAGCAAATATATATACGATCTACAAAGAAAGAAATATCACCTAGAAAAGGTGTTAAAAAGGGGAGAGAATGCCACTAATAAGAAAAATAAATAATTAAGCCAGAAATCCCGCTTTGGGGACAACAGGTCCCAGCAATCCTTGTGTTGTATATAGTGAATTGCATTAAACTTCAAAGCAGCCCAAATACTTTAAAAATTGTTGTTATGGAAAATGTGTAGGAAAACATCTGTCCAACCTCTGTGCAACATCTGCATTGGCTTATGTGATGTTAAATTAGTGTAATTTTCTCAGACTTTGCAATACATTTTGTAGTGGATATTTTTCTTCTTTGCAGCTAATATATATATATTGTCATTAATGTTATTGTTAAAAATGTATTAATACATTGATTTAATTTTTCCAGCCCTTGTATATGTCGTTTAATTAAGTAATTCATTTGTTTGACAAATGCATTTTATTCTTCATCTTCATACTGTGTAATGTATTTCCGACGCAAAATCCGGTTCGTAATTACATTGCAAATACATGCCACAAAGTGTGGCATGTATTTGCAATGTAATTACGGAACGGATTTGGGCTACTCTGAAGTATAATGCAATTCACTATATACAACACAAGGCTTGCTGGGACCTGTTGTCCTCCAAACAGGATTTGTGGCTTAATTATTTATTCTTCTGGACAAATCATTGAATGGAGTAGTGTACTGCTGTAAGTGTCGAAATCGAGCGCAGTACAAGAATACCGCGCTCCACTGCGACTTCTCTGCTCAGATAGACCACATTCAACTCGGTCTGCCTGTCGGAGCTGTCGAGCGCTGCAATGCGCCTCACTTTGCTGACCCGCGATCATGCATGCCTCGGAGTTTTCGAAATTGCCGCGTCCCGCCCCAGAAGGTTGCGCCTAACATTGCATCCCTGCGTCCGACAGGGGATTCGGATCGGTGAGGCGCAGTTTTCGCCAGAAAACAGGCGCAACTCCCGATCATACATGTCTCCCCTTGTCTTTTTAAATAATTTTATAGATTCCGTTGATAAAGGTCCATAAAAGGACCGAAATGTCCTATATAGGAATCCATTACAGTGATTATGTATTGTGAAAAGAACTTGTAAAGCCGGAATTACTTGATTTTTATTATGGTAGCAATGATTTTGTAATGAAGAATAAAGAAATTTAAATTTGATCAACAGAGTGCCGCTTATCTTCCTATATATATATCAATTAAACAGGCATCCACCCAAGGCCAAGGACCTCCTTGGGAGGAAAGGTAGAAACACCCCATCAGGATCACCAATGTGGTTATCACATTATGTTGTGTCTTGTTTGCAAATGAATATCTGCATCAATACGCCTCACCACCCTGTTGGACACAGGGTCACAGGTAACTACTCTTCAAAAGGATGCATACATGAACTATTGGGACTAAAGTGAACTTATTCAACCCCCAGATACTTAGCTGATTGTTATTGTCAGTAATGGCAAGGGTTACTGGAAGCCTACGATCTAAATTGGTGAGACCAAGTTACCTTGTCAGGGTGTGATCGTAATAGATGTGGATGACCAGAATACTACATCATTTGTTCTCAAAAATTGTTATAGAGAATTGCTAAGAGCCCTAAGTGGAAGTTTGCAAGCAGCTCTCCACTCAGGAAGCTGCCCAGCATGCCATCTGAACACTCCATGCCAAAAGAAGATTTACAAACCCCAAAGCAGAGGTTGGTAGAGTTCAGTAATCCTACAGCCTGGCGCAGAGAACCTGTTATGGTGCTGAGCCCATCCAGGCATCAGGGGTCAACAAGTTCTACTAAGCCCTCAGTCCTAACCAAAGAGCATTCAATGATAAGAGTTGCAAGAAGCCTAGTGACTGTTTCCAATGGTAGAGTACCGATATGCCTCTTAAATTTTAGTTATACTCCAGTAAAGCTACACGAGTTCTTCCCAGTTGTTCAGCTCTCCCAAGTTACCTTTGAAGACATTACTAGCAAGATGGCTGCTTCCTGCCATCGAATCACTCAAACTCAAGAGGATAAAAGGAAGAGTCCAAAAGGGTCCAAAATAACCACAGTGAACTGAGATCCATGTTGGTGACTTAATTACCAAAGCCGAACAAATCAACAATGTCCTGGCTTTGACCTGCAAGTTGTAACGAAGTGAACGAATTCAGTTCATACTGAAACGATTCGACAGGGACTTGGTACAGTGGCAGATAACAGCAGATAAGCAGACTGGTGCAGCAGCAGGAACAACAGAGACATACAGGTAGCGTACAGGAAATACACAGGTAACGCAGAATTAAAAGCATTAATGCAGCAACAGGGTTCAAGCTCTATGTAGGAAGAACAACAATGAACTGACCAGGAGCAAGTGCAGGAAGATCCTTTTAACAAAGAAGGTCACAGATCATAGGCTACAAAATTAAGTGCTTTTTAAATATTCGTGCACTGCTGCAAGCGCGTCCAGAGGAAGCCACAGAGGACGTGTAGGAGCCAAAGCAGGAGCGTGGACAGGTAAGTTGTAAGTGCTGGTGGCCGGCACAGACACTACAGCAGGGAGCACAGATACTGGAGTTAAAACAGAAGCATGGCCCTGCACACAGTCTGCAATGGGAGCTGTGGCATGGACCGTGACAAAAGTTGCATCAAGGCTTCAGCAAACACCCATGAATTTCGGTCAGACCACCCTGTTGCAGCACCACATACTTATAGGTGATCATCCCCCAATTTAGGAGAGATCTCAACCCTTTTCCGCTCCAGCCATGTACCAGGTTGTTAAAAACTTATAAATGATTTGAAAGAAGCAGATGTCATTCAAGACAGTCAGAGCAACTCATTGCCACACATTGAAGAATCTTTGACCGCATTAGGAAAAGCCGCTAACTTTTCAACATTGGATTTTACCAGCGGGTACTAGCCAGTGCCTAGGGCACCTGAAGACTGGAAAAAAATTGTCTTCAATACTCCAATAGGCCTGTTCAAGTTTAACAGTATGCCATTTGGACTCGGTAATGCACCTGCCACCTTGCAAATGTTCATGGAGCAATGTTTAGGGCACAAGAATTTTGAAAGTGTTCTGCTATATTTGGATGATCCGGAAAAAACCTATGCAGTCCAGAGTTGGCCAACTCCAACCACAGTGAAGGAAACCAAAAAGTTTCCTTGTTTTTTGCTGACTACTATCACCGCTTTATTCCCCATTTCACTCAAGTGGCGGAGCCCTTGCAAGAACTACTCCGAGGGTAACCACGTGAGCAACTGAAAAGGAGACTACCTATCCAGTGGACAAAGAAGCAATAGACTGCAGTACAGAACCTAAAAGGACTATTGAATAAACCACCTATTCTGGGATATCCAGATTACAATCAACCATTCCATCTGTATCGCATGTTCAGAACAAAAAAGAGTACTTGTTTGTGCTAGTTGTGCTGAGAAGAACAATCAAAATTATAGTTTCTTTAAATTGGAATACCTTGTACTGGTCTGGGCTATAACTCAAGACTTTAAGGACTGTCAGGCGGGCAGTACCTTCATAGTATACACAGATAATAACCGTTTGGCACATCTGCAAACAACCCGGCTAGAAGTCTTTGAACAGCAGTAGGCCTCAACATGTAAGGGCAACACGAATGCTGACGTTTTATTCCATCTGCCAACTGGACAAGAACCACCGAGATGTGAATAATCTGGAAAGAGGTAGCGATGCCAGCATTCTACACTCATTCTGCTCAACAAAATGCAACTAGTAGCAAGGCAAATGGAGAGCCATGTCTCCAAATATTGCCCTCTGATCAACTCCAAGATAAAGCTCAATGGAAGACGTCCATTAAAAGAGTTGAGTCTTTAGAGAAATATGTGACTGTCTTGTAAGGGGAAGAGTTCCTGATAGGCTTTGTCAGGTTCATCCTGCTATAGAACTTGTCAGACTGTGTAGACAGAGGAAGTGTATCTTCCTGCAGATGGGACTTAGCATGTGGAGTACATTAGATTCCATCTCGGGTGAGAGGTTGTACCAAATTTTGATACCGCGTCACAATGTCCAGGCAAGTCATGGAAGGCTTCCAGTACCATTTGGACATTTTGGTGTTCCAAAGACAGAGGCAACAATCTGACAGCAATTTTATTGGGTTGATATCTAGAGTGACATAGAAACCTAGTGCAATGAATGTCCTGTCTGCACACTAGCAACTCATGAGAGGCATAATCAAAAGGCCCCAGTTAATCCTATAGTGAGCCACCAACGTCTAGACATTGTAACCACATACCATGTGAAGCTAGAACCCAGTCATACTGGTTATGCATATGCCATGATATTCATTTACCATTATACCAAGACTGGACAGCAAATACTATAGCTGCCAACTTCTAGAAGAGCTTTATGTTACTTTCTACTTTCTATTGTTGCCAAAAACTGCGGACCACAGCATATAATTTACAAACTAATGGTCTCTGTGAAAAGATGAACCAAACCATCATAGAGATGCTTAAAACTGTACCACCTGTAAAAAAGAGCTGACTGGTCAGCATTGCTACATGAACTGGTATATGTGCAGCAATTCGGTACATTGCTCAACTAGGTACATCCCCTAATTTCTTATATTTGGCCATCAGGACAAATTACTCTGTCACCTTCTCTTATATATATGGGTTCCTGATTCCTTTTAACCACTACCACAGACCAGACTGACTGAGTGAATAACATACAGTGATTGACAGCATTCCCTAAAACTGCCATTCCTTTCAGGGTCCCATACAGCCAAAATTTCTGGACCACCTCATCAAAAAAATAAATAAATAAATCTGCATTGAACAGGTGAGCAGAAAAAATGCATTTGCGACATTGTTTGTGGCTTTACCTTTTTGTAGTTTACAGTACAGTTAAATTAACATTTTTGTTTATTGTATCTTAATTTTGTGGGTCAGTACAAATACAATGTAACTGATCAAGACAAATAAAATAATGGGTTGCATTAAAAGAGGCATAAATGTTCAAGACAGGAAAACTGTTTTGCTTCTATACAAATCACTGGTGCGGAAACATGGAATATTGTATACAGTTTTGGGCACCAGTGTATAAGAAGGACACAGCTGAGCTACAGCATGTGCAGAGGAGGGTGACCAAGTTGGTTAAGGGAATTAGGTTTTACAGTACCAAGATCAAACTTTGGGTTATTTAGCTTGGATGCAAGATGGCTTAGGGTACATCTACATGACACATGTCAAAATACTCATTGGATTCTGAATCCTAAAACCGCATTGTTCAAGTATTTTAACGTGGTTGTCAATTTGGATTTTAGGTAGTTTTTTTCTACCAGATTTACAGTCAGAAAACGAGTCCCATTCATCTCTATGGGGTTTTGGATGCTAATCTGGCATAGAGATGTTTGGGACATTTTCTTTAACCTAAAATACGGTGAAAGAATAACCATATTCCAAGTTTTGAAACAGTGGGACCTACCTACAGGGGTCATATATCTACCTGCAGGAAGCATATACCTACAGGGAGGAATAAATCTACCTATAGGGGGGAATATACCTATCTACAGGGGGCCTATAAATCTACCTATAAGGGGCCTATATATCTACTTTCAGTGGGCTTATAAACTTACCTACCTAATAGGCACTTATATATGTATCTACTGGAGGTTGTCTATACCTACCTACAGGGTTTATATATAGACTGGGGGTCTATATACCTACCTACCTACAGGGGTTATATACCGAGCGACCTACAGGGGGCCTATATACATTGCCACAGGGGCCTTTATTTCTACTAGCCCAGCTAGCTCAGTTGGTAGAGCATGAGATGCTCAGGGTCGTGGGTTTGAGCTCCACGTTGGCCACCATAAGCCTGCGACTTAGTCCTCATTCAAAAATTTCGAATATGTTCATTCTTTGGTCGTATTCCACACAAAAAACATGTGAAAATTTGCTATTGATGTTAATGCAGGTGGCTAAAAAATAACTCAAGTAAAATGCACCCCAAACATTTGTATGTGTTTTTTTAATGGGGATCCTTGTCCAAAACCACATAAAAAATTAATGGGATTTGTTTCTGACTGTAAACCGCAAGTAAAAACCCTAAAATCATATGTAGTAAGCATTTGAAATAATCGGATATCAACGCAGATGTCAACAGCAGAATCCGACAAGTAAATTTTATTGTCATGTGGAAATATCCTCCGGGTTCTACCTTCTGTGAGACTTTCTGATATAACCCTATTTTTCAGAATAAAAATAAACAGTAGAAAATAGGACCCACCCAGCATTAGACGGCAGAAATGTAATCACACTTATCAAAACTTCATTGGTGGTTTAATGTACAGAAAGGGATTAATATCACTACTTCTCATGATTAAGTGTAGTCTCCTCTTACTTGAGAACCTAGCTTAGAAGAGGGTTTCATATTTTTTTTTCTGGTGGCTAATGGTTGAAGAGAGAATTAGAGGTCAATGCTTAAAAGATGGTCTAGGGTGTATTAGGGGGCTAAAATTTTGCCTTCTTGTTCTCTGTAAAATTGGGGGCTAAGGCTAGGTCTCCACAGCAGAGGACAAAAAACGTCGGAAAGCCAACAACATTTTGTCCTATGCAGGACCGCGGTTTTTGTCACTTATTTGTGCAAAAACCGCGGTCGGTTTTAGTTTTTGCCGTTGGCCTGTAGAATTGAATGTACGGGAAACTGACAACAAACTGCAAAACTTTTTATTGCAATGGTTCAAAACCTGTCTATTCAGCACTGTGTACCGTTGGATTCTCGACGGTTTCAAACTACTGAAACCGCTAAAAATCCTATGGTATTTCTGTGCTGTGTAGACATTGTCTAATACTTGGTGGTTTCCATTATAGACGCTAGCAAGGTTTCCTACAGTGTCCTGTCAGAAAACTGAAGATTATGGGCGACATGTATGATCGGGCTTTACGCCTGTATGATCGGGCTTTACCCACTGTCGGACGCAGGGATGTGGTGTTAGGCGCAGCGTTCGCCACTTTCAGCTGCGCCCCGCATGAAGGGGCGGGCAGTGGGCACGGTGTGGGCGCGGGTAGGCGTTACGGGGCGGGACGCGGCGCTTGAAAACTCCGAGGCATGTACGATGGCGAGTCGGCAAAGCGAGGCGCAATGCAGCTCCGACAGGCAGACCTGTTTTTTTTGGGTCTAAATGCTCCGGCAGAGGCGAAGTGAAGAAGGATCGGAACATGCGAGGAAACATAGAAGATCACTACACAAATCTCGGCGATCCGATCCGAGCAGCAGGAGTATGATTCAGAAAAAATGGCAGAAAACAGTGTCAAAAAAGAGCTGAACGTAAAAAAATAAACATAATTTTAAAAAAAATCACTTTCCTAAACTCTAGAACGGCGCAATATCAAGAATTATGATATTGTTTAAAATTTCCGGGAAATACAGTAATTAAAATTCTGAAAGCTATTCTCATTGGTCGGCCCTAAACCGGCCAATCAGAATAGGAGCGACGTGAACCATTAAAACCCATGGGGAAGGATTGACCAATCAGAATCAAAGGTGGACAGTTCAAAATACAGTAAAAAATGCTGAAAAGAGCTGATTGGTAAAGCTACCGGGGACTTGGCTACTCAGCCCAAACAAATAGGAGCGAACAGAGACCCATTTAAAACCTATGGAGAACTATTAGCCAATCAGAATAGGAGCGACAAAGACCCATTATATCCTATGGAGAAGTTTAGACCAACCAGAATCCACGGCGGGATAATTCAAAATACAGTAAAAAGACAGAAAAGAGCTGATTGGCTGAGCTAGCGGTGGCTTGGCTATCCCCGCCAATAAGAGCACGAGCAAATTCTCCCATTATAGTCTATGGAGAGATGGGCGCTCAGCGCCGTGCGGCATGAAGTATTAATAAAAAGAATTATTTTTATTAAATGTAAAACATTATCAAATAAAGATCCGAACCCTTCTTTACAAATAAAGCAGTTAAAAACACAAAAAACGCGTTTGTCGCCGAGACCGGCGCTACATAGGGAATTGCAAGAGAGAGAATTGCCGGGAAATACAATAATTCAAATTGTTTAAGCTATTCTCATTGGACGGCAGAAGCCAGCCAATCAGAATAGGAGCGACAAAGACCCATTATATCCTATGGAGAAGTTTGGACCAATCAGAATAGGAGCGACAGTGGCCCATTCTAACCTATGAAGGAGTATTAACCAATCAGGGTCTTTGTCGCTCCTATTCTGATTGGCTGGCTTCTGCCAAAACCCAAAGATAATAGCTTAAACAATTTGAATTACTGTATTTTCCCCGGGAAAATTTTCTCTATTGCAATTTCCCCAAAGTAAGCGCCGTTCTCGGCGACAAACGCGTTGTTCGGGTTTTTAACTGCTTTATTTGTAAAAAAAGGGTTCGGCTCTTTATCTGATAATGTTTTACATTTAATAAAAATAATTTTTTTATTAATACTTCATCCGCACGGCCTGAGCGCCGGGGATTTCAGAGCGCCGCACTCTCCATAACTATAATGGGAGAAGTAAACTCCCGCTCTGATTGGCTTGGGGTAGCCAAGCCACCGCTAGCTCAGCCAATCAGCTCTTTTCTGTCTTTTACTGTATTTTTGAAATTTATCCCGCCGTTGATTCTGATTGTTCTAAACTTCTCCATAGACCTAGGAAATGGGTCTTTGTCGCTCCTAATCTGATTGGTCAAATTAATTCTCCATAGTTTTAATGGTCTCAGTCGCCCTATTCTGATTGGCTGAGCTAGCCGAAGCCCCCGCTAGCTCAGCCAAGTCACCTCCCCCCCCCCATTTTCAGCATTTTTACAGTATTTTAACTGTACCCGCTGGGATTCTGATTGGTCTAAACTTCTCTCCTCCATAGGCTAGAATTGGTCCTCTGTCGCTCCTATTCTGAATGGCAGATCTAGCCAAGTCCCCTGTAGCTTAACCAATCAGCTCTTTTCAGCATTTTTACCTGTAATTTTGAACTATCCCGTCCGTGGATTCATGATTGTTCCTAAAAACTTCCACCATAGTTTTAATTGTTCACTTTTGCTCCTATTTCTGAATGGCCCCGGTTTATATGCCTGACCAATCAGAATATCTTTCTTAATTATGTGTAAAATACTTGTTATTTTGCCCGTCAATTTCGCGATATCCTAAATTCTTGAATTAGGATATTGAAAGTGATTTTGTTTTTTTATGTATTTTTTTATTTTTTAGGTTACAGCCTCTTTCCTGAGAATGATGAACCGCCTTATAAAGGCGATTTTTTTGATTCATACTCCTCACCGACATCTTTAATATTTATCGGTTTGCTGTTTCCCATCCCTGTCACGTGCATCGGAACTGATTTTCGGCGCAGTCCCGCACGTGCGCCTCATCCCCCGGCACTGCTGCTGCCCCACACACTTGTCCAGTGCCGCGGCGGACTTTTCCCCCGCATGTAAAAACCGCACTACCTCTGCGCCCGAATCATCAGGCGCGGCGCATGCACTGCGCCTCAGTCCCTCACTTGAGCGCCTAACACACAGACGAGGCGCGGCGGACTTTACAATAGGATGTA
The DNA here is from genome assembly GCA_025379985.1 of Phyllomedusa bahiana. Lineage (NCBI taxonomy): Eukaryota > Metazoa > Chordata > Amphibia > Anura > Hylidae > Phyllomedusa > Phyllomedusa bahiana. Next base: position 25,615 of record JAODAL010026262.1, read on the forward strand.
GAAAGCTCGCCCCGGGCCCCGACATAAATCAGGCGCAGATTCCGCCGGAAAACTGGCGGAAAGGTGCGCTCCGACCCGGCGAGATTCAGACATGTCGCCCTATGTGTTCATAGTAATCTGCTTATGTTCCTGCCCTGCAATAGTTATATAGTTATCCCTATGATCAGACTAATTGCTTTATTAGTAATTTGCCTTATCATAAGGGGACTGGTAAGAGGAATTTGGGGGCAGGCAGACCACACAACTGCAGACAATAAGATGCACACTCTCTCTTTTTTATAGCAAGATTTCTTCTTCTTAATAAAAAAGTATGGTTCCAGATATTGTCCTTAAGTTCAAATACATAATATTAACTTTTTCAACTTGGTGAAAATATCAGTCATATAACTTTATCACGACTTTGCATTTGTATGAGTCCCAGTAACTTTGTTCCATATGTTAGGTTTTTCCAAAAGTTAGTAAAGAATAGATATTCAAAATGGAAAAACTGTATATGCAACTACTCACCCCAGGCTAAATGTAGTGCAGGCAACAACACACCTGAAAGTTAAGTACAATCAATTAAAACCAAGACACACAAATTTTTCAGTTAAAACATTGGAAAAACATTTTGTGGACCGTAAGATTATGTTCATACATATATGGCTGCTTCATGTGATATCGGCCAAATTGTAAAAAAAAATAAAAAGCTTAGCATTGCAGGTGCTATATTTGCATAAAAACAATTTGTTTTTTGTGTGGTTGTGTTTTATTTTGGTGTTGGCTGATGTCCACACATCTAGGATGGCCAAGATACTTGTCAGATTCTTTTCTGCTAAAAAAAATCTGACAGTAAATCACTTGCGTAGAGGCCATAACCTTTCTTTTAGTCAGTGGAGCTAAGTAAGTCCTTAATTTTTGCAAGACAAACTGTGACTTTCATTGGAAACATTGTGGGGTACATTCAACTTTTTTATCACTTTCTATTCTGTTTTTCACTAGGTGAGATGAACAAAAAACCACAATTCTGTCTTTGTTCTTGTTAAAGTTGATATCTAGGCCTAGCAGGACTAATGTGAGTCCATTTTGTTCTAAGTGCTTCTTTAAGAAATGCAAACGCAAAACAATATCAGCAGCACTCTATAAGCACTCAAAAACAGTCAAAGAAAAAGTAGGATTTGTTTCAAAAAGCACTTCTGCTACTTTAGATACATGAAAATTTTGAGGTTCTTCGGGCGACATGATTTTTGGTGCCTAGGCTCTATTTTTTTTTAGCACATTAGTAGTGTAGAATGCCCCTGAATCTATGAACCTGTTCTATTCTGGGTCATAGATTTAGCGCTTTCTTGCTAATGCGTGACAACTCTGGCTCAGGTAAAACACTTTTAAAGTGGTTTAACTGTTCCAGCAGTAATGCGCCTGGATTTGTCGTAATAAATAGTGTTGAGCGATTGCGTTGGCTATCGAGATCGATCGATAGTCGATAGTCGGCCGTATCATAAGGTTTTTTTCGATAGTAGCATCGATTATGCGCGATGACCATTAAAGTCCTATGGGAGAGCATACAACACCTATCATTAATTACACCCAACAAGGCGGATAAGCTGAAATTAACATCCACAACGTCCAAATGGGATACTGCTAATCTTCAGGCAACACACTTAGGTTATAAAATACACAGAAAAAAAGTCACAGACAATTGACTATCCCAGTCATGTACCACACCTGAACCCTTAAACCTGCATCACCCCACAAATTAAAAAGTGCCAGAAGGCAGTATGGTAATTTGAACCATCATTTACTACTTTGAACTTGACATATGAATCATCCCTGTCCTGGAAAGCAGCATGATCTCCAACCCTGCAATGCGACCCCCACATTTAAAAAGTGCCGCAAAAAGAGTCCTTTTCAAAAACCACCATTTAGTTGAAATGACATTGACTTATACCTTCCTTGGCCACAGCATGAGCCCAAAACCCTGCATGAACCCCCATTAATAAAGTGCAGTTAAAAAGGAGTCTTTCAACCACCATTTTTTAGTGGAACTGGACATTGACTATACCTGTCCCTGGGCCAAGCATGAAGCCCCAAACCTGCATGACCCCACATTAAAAAGTACCGAAAAAGTAGTCTTTCAACCACCATTTTGTTTCACGTGGACATAGACTATACCTGTCCTGGTCCACAGCATGAGCCCCAAACCTGGCATTACCCCCACATTTAAAAAGTGCCGGAAAAAGGAGTCTTTCAACACCAATTTTAGTTGAACTGTGACATTGACTAAACTGTCATGGCCACAGCATGACCCAGGGCAGGGAGTTACAGTGGGTGCGGTGAAGGCCCAGGCTGTGCTTCCGTCATCTATTAACACGCAGGTTAAAATGCCCTGATGACGCAGCAAGAAAAAAAAAAAAAACTGGGGTCGTGCTGAAGTCAGATGTGCGGAAGCGGAAGTGTGAGAACGTCCAGCCTTCCTCTGTACACAGCCAATACCTGGTAGGCGCTTGCCCCTCCGTATGAGTGTGGAGCAATTTGTAGCTTCTCACTTGGAAAGACTGGTGGTTAAACCTCCGTGTAACAACCCATGTGTCCCTTTATCTTGGCATTCTTTTTCCTCATTCTACTCAATCGAGCTGTGGAGTGAAATTGGTCCTCTTGTACTTTGTTTTCTTGTCCGTTCTCCCATACCCATTTCCTCGGAGATAACCACATCTGGTCAAGTTTTCCTGTACCTCCTTGTACAATTCAGAGGAATTTTTTTTAAAACAGCTATTTTGTATAACATGCAAGTTTTTTTATCCTTTTAATTCCTAGAAAACACCATTTTAAATAGGAATGGAATCCCAGCATGTCTTTGTTTCTCTTTTTTCATTTGTTTTAAAATGGGTTGTCTCAATACAGGGATTGTATAGCATAGTGTTAAAGAACTTGCAAAAACAAGTCATTTTGTTCAGATATGTGTCCATTAACAGTGTCCAACCTATTCCTGGTTTCTGACAGCACCATCCATCCTTGATCCACTCTGACAATTGTGAAGAACAAATGTCTGTATACAACAACATTTTTTATATAATAGAGAACCTTTAGTATAGCTGTCATGTTCACAGAAAAATGCCCCCAAAAAAAATTCAAAGCATGACCCTTGAGCCACTTTGGTCATTGTGAAGACAAATGTCTGTTAGAAACAACTTTTTATTATAATAGGACCTGTAGGTATTGCTGCCATTCAAAGCAGCATCCTACCCCAAAAAATTATAAAATGGACTTCCTCAGCCACTGTTAAAAATTGTGAGGGAAAATGCCACTTAGAAAGCCACATTTCTGTTCCAAAGGACCCATAATTATAGATGTAATTCAACAGCAACATGACCCCAAAAAATTATATATATGACTTCTCAGCACTATTAAAAATTGTGAGAGAAATGCCACTTAGAAGTCACATTTCTGTTCCAAAGGACCATGATTAATTGGCCTGTATCTCTGACAGCAACATACCTCAAAACCATTGACAATGCTAAAAACTTCTTAAGATAAAGTGATAAATGGAAATACGGTGTTGTCATGACACCTTTGTCTTTTACAGTCTCCTCACAGCAAAACCAGCAAAATGAAACATGTTGGGAAAAGAGTATAAAAATTGCAGTAAGAAAGAATCATTTTAAAAAAAGTTTTCAAGGGACCATTTCTGTTTGAAAAGGAAGTGAAGTAACAGCGCAAACTAATCGGTGTGACCATCCGGCAATTGTGGCCCACAACATAACAGAGATCCATGCCTGATTCATCTTGATGAAAGTCCAAACGATCCACATTATCTGTGGAGAAGCCGGATGCGTTTGTCCTTGTAATAACTCCTCCAGCTCTGTGCTGAAGGAACCCGCGTCAGATATGACGCTGGCTTCTGGGCAGGACAACACCTCTATGGCGTGACGAGCCAGCTCAGGCCATTTCGTCCATTTTGGATACCCAAATCTATTGGTCCGGATCACATTCAAAAACATCCGGTGTTGAGCACGCAATATCGTGCACCATGATCTTTAAGCTGATCCTCTGTATGTTGGTTGTGTGCCTGCATTGACATGCGTTGGTGAGGTGGTAACAAAGATTTGCCCGTGGGAGGTCACCCATTAGTGCCTTTCTGCCACCTTTGCCTGCTGCTGCCCGCTAACGCTACTTGGCACTCTACTGCTGTCACGTCGCTGATGTTGTTCCACCGTGACATTTGGGGAACGTGAAGCAGACGCAACAGAGGTCTCCAGTTGATCAATCACCAGGTTCCTCATTTCCTGCATTTTACTCTCTATATGGGTGGAGTGGAAGGAAAGTGCAGAGTTTGTTTTGTACGGGGATCCAGGATGGTGGCCACCCAGTTAACGTGTTCATTTTGATGGCCTTAATGCGAGGATCATGTTTTGAGGAAATGAGCATCCAAGAACTCGTGAGAGAGCATGGAACCTTGATTTCCAAGCTCTGGTCGGAGGGGCACCTAGCAAAACGTCTATCCTCATCTTCCTCCTTCCGCTTCAAATTCGCGCCAGACCTCTTTCCAAAGGCAGGGACGTCGGTAACATCAGGGTGGTCTAGGAATACCTCATCCTCCTACACTTCCTCTCCTCCACGCTCCAGCACAGCTTCAACAGCCCTGACTGCCCGAGATGAAGCACCCTGAGAGCTGATGCGCCGACCAGTTTCACTAGCTCTGGACCACCGAAGCCACTGCCTAATGAAGAACCTGATGTAAATTGTGAAACTGTCGGGCCTTGTGGTTTGACGGAGAGAAAAGGCTCCGTGTCCGCATCTGTGTCCATCTCCTCCTCCGTCGCTGCGGGACCTGTTTGTTTCAGAGTGTCCAACGATCGTTCAGAACTAAGATCACCACAATGCTCATGTGCTGACAAGGCGCATTGTCCGCACTGACCATGTCTTGGTGTCTTCTTCAAAACGTTGCAAGGATGGTTGCAGACCTTTCACCTGCCTCCACTCTCGGTGGCTCAACACCCTGAGGTCCTGTAACCGCTGCATGTCAGGCCATTTTGTCACTATTCTCGTACTGCGTAAATCCATTGTCGTCTGCTGCCACAATCTCTGAGCATGTGTAAGGGTGGAAATTCCAGCGTGTTGCCACGTCAACAATGATACGGTTGAGACGGGGAGGGTCCGAGAGCTGACCGCTGCAGACGCAGCCAGGCTGGACGAAGCATGGTGCGTAAATGGCGAAGTGCAAACTCAAGACCTCAAGGCCTTCTTCAGCAGGCAGTCCCAGACCCGGGTAGCACTTTAAGAAATTCTGGACGACAAGATTCATCAGACATGAGCCAGGCAAGGGATGTGCTCCAGCCCAACAGATCCTTAAAAGGGCGGCCAGCAGATTTCGCCCGTTAACGCACACCAACCTTGCCTGGCACAGGTTCTTGTCACACCAGCCAGCCGCTCGGCTACCTCGTTGCTTAGAGCCGTCCACAGCTTCCTGACCTGTGTTGTGGACGGTCTCTAAGGCAGATTAATTTCAACACGGCCTGGTGTCTCTGGGCACGTTGATGCCACCAGAAGACCTTAGGGGGAAAGAGCCCTGCACCATCCCTGGCGGTTTTGAAGAGCGTGCGCCGAGCCTTAGAGCCACCGTCACCCGCCAGCATACTCCACCCAGCTCACCCCATGAAGCTGTCACAGAGAATATAGCGGCCATTGGCCGTGCTTACTAGTCCCATGTGTCGGTGGTGAGTATGGACTTTTACCGGACACAGAATGCATACAACGCCTTGAAATTTAGATACGACGGCAGCCAGGGCAGGGACGGCTTTTTCATGGCAAGAAAATGCCTGCTCGGCTCTGGTATTGGGGGCAGGCGAGGGCCATGACGTGGCGGAACCCATCTGTGTCCACCAGACGGAAAGGCAACATTTCCATAGGCCAAAAGCCTGGCTAATGCCGACATTCAGGCTTTTGGCTTTTGGGGATGGTTTGGGTTAGAATGTTTCTTCTGGCTACCAAACCTGGAAGACGAAGTGGCTGCTATACTTGCCGCTGTAAATCGTTGTGCAGTCGTCAAACGGCGAAGTGAGAAAGGGGTATGATGGGTTCTCTGGTGTGCTGGTGGTAGTCTCTGGGCGACGGGAGTCTGAAGCGGAGCTGATCCCTGATCATGACCGTGATATGACATGGGCAGCTGAGGAACGCTTTGTGGTGTTGAGGAGAGGAGTGCGGAGAAAAAGGTGTGGACAGCGTGTGTTGGAGGCCCCGGCTTCGGTCTGGCCCTTTGTTGGCCAAGTGTTCCCTCCATTTCAACTCTATATTCATTCAACTTTCGCTGCATGTGACTAAGACATGTTTGTTGGTGGTTTAACCACTTAAGTTTCTTGCCTCTCCTTATAGCTTTACGGCAAAGGTCGGTCTACTTTATGCGTTTACGGCAAAGGCGGCATATGAACATCGCTGGTGAAATCATGAGGCTTGCTCAAAGAAGGCCCATGCTTGAGATGTTCCTGACCTTTTTGACGGCGATAAATCGAGGAGCGGGGTTTGTGCTGACATGGCTGTGTGAATCCATATCAGGCGGCTTCCTGCGACCGGCCCTCTCCCCTTTTTGTGGCGGGACCCGTATGACACTACCACCCTCCATCGCTTCCTCCTCGTCACTGATTAACGCTCGCAAGCAAATTCTGTGGAAAAGACCAGTATGGATCCGCAATGTCGTCATCATCATCATCATCAACTCAGTGACTTGGTCGTCCTGACTTTCTGCATCAAAGCTCGGCTACAAAGCAAGGGGAACTAGAAGGCGTTAACGACCGCCGTCCGGATTTTTGCCGATTGACCGGGGTCTTCCTTTCACCTCTCTCTGATGGCTCAGTAACTGATGCGTCAGAGAGCAGACTAAATCATCCTGCCTTTGATCTTTTACATGCCTTCGACCCCAAACCGCATTTGTGTCATCAAAGAGTCTTCAGACAATTGATTATCGCACAGTGGTTGGTACACGAGTGAATTGGGCTGCTTCATGTTGGGACGAGATGCTGATGATGACGATGAAACGACATTTATGGTGGCCTGTGACTGCGATAGACTGAGGATGTAAGACTAGCTAGAGTGCAGGTGATCATTAACCACTGAATGGACAGATTGGCGACGAATTTTCGTTACTTAGATTCACAGGGCCTCTGACCCAGGCGATGACCGTGACCTGACGGTCCTGCAACTGACGATCCGCTGCATGCGTGTTTTCGGCCCAGCACTGGAAGGACACCTTCTCATCTACCTCTACCTCCATGTGCTACCGGCCCCTCTTTGCTCGGCTTTACCACCTGCAATTTCGCTCTATGTCAGCAAATATAAAAAATTATGAGAAGGTATGAATAGATTTTTGGAAAGTCTCTCTTGAAAGACGAAATGCACAGTGCAATTTCTCAAATTCCTCTTAGATCAGAAACAAAATTGCTGGATTCCCAAATTAACTTGCAATGTGTCCTATCAACAAATCTGAGAGACAGGGCAAAAGTCCAAAAAACACTTATCTGTTATGTTTTAGGTGTATAATAAACGTATGTGTTATGCACCTTGATCAACATTCACCTGTGGTGAATATAGAATTGCTGGATTTTAAGATTTTACGGTAGATTCATAGCGTCAATGAACAGTGCTGGTGTGCGCAAAAGTCAAAAACACGTAACTTTTATGTTTTGATATAATAAACGTTATTTTTTTGCACACCTTCATTCACCTGTGGGTAGAATATAGAATTGCTTCTGTTTTAAATATTTATGTAGATGCTGCGTCAATGTACAGTGCTGGGTGCGTCAAAAGTCAAAAAACACGTAACTGTTGTTCATGTTTGTAAAATAAACGGTATTTTTTGCACCTTACAAATCTCCGTGTGGAGAATTAATTGCTTTTTAAGATTACGTAATGCTGCGTCCAATGAACATGCTGGGTGCGCAAAAGTCCCCCCCCCCAAAAAAAAAAAAAAAAAAAAAATAACCAAAAAGACGGTAACTGTTATGTTATTGATATACTAAACTGATTTTTTTCACCTTATGTTCCTTTTCAATTCATCCTGTGTGAATCTAGAAATTGCTTGTTTTAAGAGATTTACGTAGATGCAGCGTCAATGAACAGTGCTGGGTGGCGCAAAAGTCAAAAACATCGTAACTGTTATGTTTTTTTGATATATAAACGGTATTTTTTTGCACCTTTCAGATCACCCAGGGTGTAAAATAAATTGCTGTTTTTAAATTTACGTAGATGCCTTGCGTCAAAGAAACAGTGGCAGGTGCGCAAAAGTCAAAAAACACGTCACTGTTATTTTTTGATATAAAAAACGTTTAATTTTTTGACAAACCTTTCAATTCACCTGTGTGAATATAGAAGTGTTGACTTTTTTAATAGATTTACGTAGATGCTGCATCAATGAACAGTGCTGGGTGCATCCAAAAGTCGAAAAAACATGTAACTGGTATATGTTTTGATATAAATAAACGTGATTTTTTTGCACCTTTTCCAATTCACACTGTGGTGAATAATAGAATTGCTGTTTTAAGATTTAACGTAGATGGCTGTGCGTCAATAACAGTGGCTGGTGCGAAAAGTCAAAAACACGTAACTGTTTATGTTTGAATAATAAACGGTATCTTTTGCACCTTTCAATTCACTCTGGTGGTGAATATAGAATTGACTGATTTTTAAATTTACAGTAGATGCTGCGTCAAAGAACAGTGCTGGGGTGCTCATTAAGTCAAAAACAACGTAACTGTTATGTTTTGATATAATAAACAGTATTGTTTTGCAACCTGTCAAATTCACCTGGTGGAATATAAGAATTGCTGTTTTTAGAGATTTACGTAGATGCAGTCGTCACTGAACAGAGCTGGGTGCGTGCCAAAAGTCTAAAAACCCGTAACTGTTATGTTTTGATATAATAAATCGGTATTTTTTGCACCTTTTCAATTCACTTCACCTGTGGTGAATCCTAGAATTTGCTGTTTTTTAAGATTTACGTAGATGCGCTGCGTCAATGAACAGTGCAGGTTGCGCAAAATCAAAAAACACGTAATCAGTTCATGTATTTGAGGTATAGTTATAAAGCTATATTTTTTGCACTTTCAATTCACCTGTGGTGAATAAAGAATTGTGCTGTTTTAAAGATTTACGTTAGAGCTGCCGTCGAATGACCAAGTGCAGGGTGCGCAAAAGGCAAAAACAAACGTAACTGTTATTTTTGATATAATAAAACGGTATATTTTGCACCTTCAAATCCACCTGGTGTGTATGTTTATCGAATTGCTTTTTAAGAGATTAACGTATATTGCTAGCGTCAATGAACAGTGCAGGGGTGCGCAAAAGCAAAAAACACGTAACATCTGAGTTTTGATATAATAATACGGTTTTTTGCACCTTTCAATTCACTCTGTGGTGAATATAGAAATTGCTGTTAAGATTTACGTAGATCAGCGTCAATGAACTAGTGCTGGGTGCGCAAAAGTCAAAAAAACCAACGTAACTGTTTTTTATGTTTTTAGATCTAATAAAACGGTAATTGTTTTGCAACCTTTTCAATTCACCTGTTGAATATAGAATTGCTGTTTTATGATTTACGAGAGCTGCGTCAATGACAGTGCATGTGTCGCAACAAGTCAAAAAGACACGTAACTGTTTTATGTTTTTGATATAATAAATGGTATTTTTTTTGCACCTTTCAATTCACCTGTTGGTGAATATAGAATTGCTGTTTTAAGATTTACGTAGATGCAGCGTAATGAACAGTGCTGTTGCCGCAAAAGGTCAAAAAATCACGTAACTGTGTTATAGTTTTCCGTACGATACACGTATTTTTGGCAACAAACAACCTGTGCAGACACAAGATGCTGGTTTGAAATTTAAGTGCAATGTTGATATATCAACATCACAGGTGTAATGGGTAACAATTGAACACCTATCATAAATGTAGATACTGATATAAAAGTGGAGTTTTGCAAGCTAACAAAGAGACCTGCAGTTACTAAAAAGATTGTTATCCAATATAAGATCAGAGCAGCCCCAATATCCATAAATATTCAATAGCAAACTGTTAATAATAAAGATATTCCACTACTAATGTGCTACACAACATCTTGGTGCACTTTATCCATTGTTCTTTAAATTATAGAGCTTGTCTGTGTTCGCACCGCGGGCCCCCCCCCCCCGCACGCCACCGCCGTGTAATTTACAGCGATAGATTGCTGCTTTAAAATTTCTATGCTAACAACATAAAATGGTTCAATTGATCTCTAATCTAACAAAATTGGGAATGGTGATCACAGCTAATAGTATGATGGATTCGGTCTGTCAGAAATAGGACTAATTTCGCTTGAGCTGTTTGTCCACAGGCAGAGCGCATGTCTATCCCTAAGAGACTCTGATAGACACCTGAGGCTTAAACAGGAAACGGCTGGTTCTATGTAAAACTAGTCATGTGTATTTTTTTCCAGCCAATCGCAACCATACACATCCCCGTCAAGACGTCGCACATCACATCACACCCTGCTCTATTCTATAATAAAATCGTCATTTGCTGCCTCCAAAATTACAGTGAAGCAGCCGAAAAAGGCGCGAACTTAATAGATGATGCACAATTTTAACCTTAATTATCCCATTGTAACTTGAAATTTCGTATCACACGCATAAAAACCTTCCCGGATTTTCAACATTGTTCGCTAAAAATCGCTCACACTAGTAAAATAGAAGCTTATAAATATGTAGCTTTCTACGATTGTAGTGCCAAACATGGAACTCCAGCACCACCCCCGATCTCAGGCACATTACAAAGTTCCCATCAGGCCTCTGTAATGCCTCCTGATACTGGAGTGCACCTGTTTTAAAAATAGAGCGATACGGGGCATTGCTAGCTTCGTGTTGAAGAGACTCCAGACTTCTGGAATTCCCGTTCATACATGGTCGACCACTCAGTGTACATTTTTGATCAAAACTGTAAATACCCATCTACCACGACAAGGTGACCTCAATACAGATGGGGACCTACTCTAACATGAACATCCCCTGGAAGAAGTCACTTTTTTCCCCGGCATTCAATACGCATCAGAGAAGTCGGGCATAATTCATAGATTTAGGCAAAAACTGTTATACTCAAGTCTGCGTCAGTCCAGACGTTCAAACATATACCCTCGATACTAGTGTAAGTGTGGAGACTTTCACACACTGGGAGGAACATAGCGCACATCTGTGCAACATTTTGAGGAATGTGCCGCCCCCCTTTCTCAAGCATGCATACCATAGGACTACAGCCCAGACCCAGAGAGTCCATGTCAGTGGTTAGGCACTTTGTAGAGGAGGGACATGGACTCTCTGAGTTTCCCTGGTGTATATTGGAGGAAATCAGCTGTAGGGACAAATCACAAGATAATAAGAAATTGTTGCAAAGAGAGGCTTTTTGGATCACCTCATTGGAGGCATTAATGCCCAAGGGGTTAAATGAGAATCTTAATCTTCGGATATTTCTGTGATGTGGGAAAAGGTAGCTCATGTATTTTATGCATTATTGCTTTTGAATTGAAATACTCAATTTCTATATAAAAGGGCTGGATGCAGGGGCGTAACTACCATGGTAGCAAACGTAGCAGCTGCACGGGGCCCAGGCCTTTACACGTCTGCTACCCAGGTAGTTCGTCTCCTGTGTCTGCCGGAAGTGAACATAACAGTGCATTGCCTGCAGGGCGGAGCTGCGGGGCCTGATGCATCCTATCTCTGAATGCCCGGGCCATCTGGCCCGAGCGTTCAAAGGCAGGACTGCCCGGTGATAGCAGAGACGAGCGCCTCCGGTGCTCCGCTCTGCTAATCTGCGTGCTAGGCCTTAAACCTAGCAGGCGCCGGCCCACAGTGCTGACGTGAAAATTTCTACCAACTATTGTGAGAAGCTTGTGGAAGGATATCCAAAATGTTTGAACCAAGTCATATAGTTTAAGGGAAATGCTACCAAATGCCAATGAAATGTATGGAAACTTGACTTTGCAGAAAGTAATAAAAATGCCTTAAAAATTCTTTCTCTCTCTCATTATTCTGGCATTTGGCAAATATAAATAATTTTGGTTCCTAATTGACCTAAAACGGGTAAGGTTTATTCTGATTTCATGTCAGATAGTGAGAAAAACCTGCATACGTGTCTTTTTATATAGAGCATGTAAACTTCTGATTTCAACTCTAAATGGCCCCTTAAAAAGTATGGGGACATTCCCCTTCTCTAGAGATAAAAGGATTCAATCTCCAGAGGAGACCTATAAATCTGTGGAATAGCCTCCTGAGGAGCTGGTAACAGTAGGAACAGTTGAGGATTTCAGTAATGGCTTAGATAACTACCTAAAAAAATATTAATACCTATGTAGCCATATAAAATTCCAGATCCAGTCTGATGGCAATTTTGAGAGCAGAAATTAAATATTCATCTAGGGCAGATTGGTTCTTGACTTATGGGTTCCAAGTCCTCATCAGTAAGAGAAACTAAGATTAAAAATGTTCTATCCCCCTCCCTTTATCCACATCTTTCCCCACCCTTTGTTGAACCTGAAGGACATAAGTATTTTTTCAACCATACTAACTATGTAACCTAAGACTGGAACAAGATGGTTTAAAATTTGTTTTCTTCTAGTTTAATCATGCCCCAATGGACTGGCATGTTTTTATTTGCTTTGGAATACCCCTTTACTTTATTCTGCAGTCAGTACCAAATTTATTTAGGTTTTTATTTTTTTCTTCTTTTGCACAATAGCAATGTTATTCTAATAGCAGCAATGGTCGAATTATCCGGCTGGTATTTGCTCTGTGCTGTGGGGACATGCCCTAAAAGTTGCTCTTATTTTAACCCCTCCATGACCAGCAGACAGTTTTGTATTTTGCAAGAACAGACAACTATTTTAATCCATTTAAGCAGCTATGTTTTCCTCCGGCATATTAACCCTTTAGTAGTATCTGCATCCTCCACTAGCATATAAACCCTTTATGAGCATGTGTCCTCCTCTAGCATATAAACCCTTTGGGTATATTAATACAGCAACGTGTCGTATATATAGCAGAACGTACTGTCCGTGCCGCTAAAAGCCATCAGCAAAAGAGGGATGCGCTGCAAGCGCATAACTTTGAAGCCTCTCACTGACTGGCATAATCACCAGGTAGAATTAACATGTTAGTTGTTTCTCCGGGCATGTATTGTGAGAGCTATAAATTACCATACTATCGGCCCATACTTCGGGCGTATTGAAGCACAATTATGCGCCAAAGTACGGTCCGACATTATGCCATCTGAACATACTCTTATTGAGCATCTATGTCCTCCTCTAGCATATAAACCCTTTGTGAGCATCTATGTCCTCCTCTAGCATATAAACGTTTTATGAGCATCTATGTTCTCCTCTAGCATATTAAAGGGTTTGTCTACAAAGAATAGCTTTCAAAATGTAGGGAACACTAAATGAAGACATTTTCCAAATATATTGCTTTGTTCATCTCTTTTTGTTAAGGAGCTCCCTGTTATCACCTCCCTGGCTCTTTCTGTTCCCTCAGTGACCGACCTGTTCACTCCTTTTCCCCTGCTGTTTGTTCTATGTGATAACAGGGAGTGATGTCATTACACTGGTCATGGCAGCTCTGTGCTGGCCAGCAGTAAAAAACTTGTTTTTATCTGATTTTTCAGACAAAAGCTTGTAATTGCTGCTTTTTACTTTATATAAATCTCCTGCTAGCAGTTTCAGAGAAGCTTCTAAGTTAATCTAAACTAATTAGCAGACTGAAAACACAGAGCTGAATACACGGAGTGAATGCATGGAGCTCTTATGCTAATTACAGACAGTCTGACCAGGAAGTGACAGGATGTATCTATGAAACTCTGATGGGAGACAACCCCTTTAACTCTCTAAAAGCAGTTATCTCACCCTGTAAAAAAAAATATTAACCCTTTACAAGCAGATGTATCCTCCTCTTTTAGTTGGGTAGCATAATACACAGGGAAATATTTACCTGTTTGATATACAGTTAAGGTCCATATATATTTGGACACTGATTTTTTTTTTTACCTGTTTACTGACACATATTCAAGTAATAGTTATATAATGGACATGAACATAAAGTCCAAACTTTCAGCTTTCAGTTGAAGGTATCCACATTACAATTTGGGTTTTAGGAGTTTCAGTTTTTTTAAAGTGACCAAAAGTAATTAGACAAATTAAATAATTGAAAATAAAATATATACTCGAGTATAAGCTCACCCGAGTATAAGCCGAGGCACCTACTTTTGCCACAAAAACCGGGAAAGCTTACTGACTCGAGTATAAGCCTAGGGTGGAAAACGCAGCGGCTACTGGTGAATTTTAAAAATAGATACCAATAAAATTACATAGGAAGATATAGGCAGTTTAATGTCCCCCATAGGCAGATATAGGCTGGTATAGGCAGTTTAATGTTCCCCATAGGCAGATATAGGATGGTATAGGCAGTTTAATGTCCGCCATAGGCAGATATAGGCTGGTATAGGCAGTTTAATGTCCCCCATAGGCAGGTTCTAGGCAGGTATAGGTCGTGATACGCAGGTAGAGGCAACTATATGTCCCCATAGGCAGGTAAAGGCAACTATATGTCCCCAGAGGCAGGCTATAGGCAGGTAATTGCCCCCATAGGCAGGTTATAGGCAGGTTTAGGTCATTATAGGCATGTATAGGTCCCCCTAGGGAGGTTATAGGCAGGCATAGGTCGTTAGAGGCAGGTATAGGTCCCCCTAGGTAGGTTATATGCAGGTATAGGTCGTTATTGGCAGGTATTAAGGTCCCCCATTAGGTAGGTTAGTAGGCAAGTAAGGTAGTTATAGGCAGGTCATAGGTCCCCTAGGCAGGCTATAGGGGTATAGGTACCCCTAAGCAGGTTACTGACTGGTTCTTAAAAAACAAAAACAAATCCACTTACCCTCGCATCCCCCTGCTCCGCCTCCTCCATCTTCTCGGCACAGCGGGTGATGTCATCTGGCCGCACACGCAGCGTGTGACCAACTCGCCTGCCTGTGCCAGAAACCTCCAGTTGCCTCATGATGCGGACCGCCCGGAGTCCCACTAGGAGCACGGAGTGCTCGCTCTCTGCTCCGCAGTGGTATTTCTTCATTGTATGCGGCTCCGGAGGTAGTCGCATACAAGTGAAGAGATCACTGACAGCGCTGGGCACCCAGTGCCTCGGACGCTGTCGGCTGTACTCGGCTTCTGTTTATATGCGCTCTCTGAGGAGTCGCATAATATAATGAGCGTCCCTATTCGGACGCACGGGGTCAATCGCAAGTGCCCGAGTGCGACAGTGGACTCGAGTAATAAGCCGATGGGGGATTTTTCAGCACATTTTTTGTGCTGAAAATTAGGCTTTATACTCGACGTTGTATACTGTAATTTTTTGACTTGGTTGAAACCATTTTTTGGCAGTGGACTGGCTGAGTCTTGAACTCATACACATCACCCATATGCTGTGTTCTCCTTTTTAAGCTCAGCCTTTACCTTGCAGCGGTTTTCAGTTGCTGTTTGTTTGTGGGCCTGCCTGAAGTTTAATCTTTAGCAAGTGAAATGAATGCGCAATTAGGCTGAGATCAGGTGACTGATTTGACAATTCAAGCATATTCCACTTCTTTGCTTTAATAAACTCCTGGGTTGCTTTGGTCTTATGTTTTGGGTCATTGTCCATCTGTATTATGACTCTGACGATCAGTTTGGCTGCATTTGGTTGCATTGAAAACACAGTATGTCCTATAACTCTGAATTCATTGGCAGCTTCTGTCCTGTGTCACATCATCAATAAACACTAGTGACCCAGTGCCACTGGCAGCTTGCATGTGTAAGTGGTCACACTGCCTCCGCCGTGTTTTACAGATGATGTGATATGCTTTGGAGCATGAGCTGTACTCCACGCACTTCCAATACTTTTTCTTTCCATCCATTTGGTGAGGTTATCTTGTTTTTTTTAGTTTTTCTGTCCAAAGAATGTTCTTCCAGAACTGTGCTGGCTTTTCTAGATGTTTTTTTAGCAAAGTCCAACCTAGTCTTTTTTATTCTTGAGACTTATTTGTGGCTTGCACAGTGCAGTGAACCCTCTGTATTTACTTTCATGTAGTATTCTCTTTATGGCAGATTTGGATATTGAAACGCCTGTATTCTGAAGAGTATTCAGAGATATACTGTGTGCTCAAATCCCTAGCCAAGACTTGATAGGTCGGGGTTTCAAATACTCGTGTGGATTAAGGACTAAATCTAAATCCAATGCAGGTTGTATGATTCTTAAATGGGCCAGTCAGTCACTGATCTCAACCCCAATTGAGCAGCATTTCGATTGTCCATAGACTAACTTCGTCAAGAAAAGGCACAAACAAAAACAGCAACTGAA
The DNA here is from genome assembly GCA_025379985.1 of Phyllomedusa bahiana. NCBI lineage: Eukaryota > Metazoa > Chordata > Amphibia > Anura > Hylidae > Phyllomedusa > Phyllomedusa bahiana. The sequence continues at coordinate 41,977 of JAODAL010026262.1, forward strand.
AACCGCTGCAGTAAAAACCTGGCAGAGCATTAAAACTGAGGAAACACATTGTCTGGTGATGTCCATGCGTTCAAGAATTCAGGGAGTCATTGCCAACAAATGGTTTTCAGCCAAGTAGAAATTAATATTTTATTTACAATTATTTAATGTGTCCAATTACTTTTGGGCCCTTTAAAACAGGGTGGCACGTGTTAAGGAGCTGGAACTCTTAAACCCTTCATACAACTTTAAATTGGAAACCCTCAAATGAAAGCTGAAAGTCTGTACTTTATGATCATGTCCATTATATAACTATAGCTTGAAAATGTTTCAGTAAAAAGGTACAAAAAGCAAAATTTGGGTCAGTGTCCAAATATATATGGCCATAACTGTATAACAATGCCCTTTATGAAGTGAAATTCAGGCTCCTGAAATGATGTGTGCAAAGTCTTAGAAGTTTACCAACTGTCAATTTTTGTGTCTCAAATTAAATCAGGGACTTGTTCACACTGCATTTATGGCATACACTTAGGGGGACATGTATGAACGGGGCATTTTTTTTGGATGACTGTGGAAGATACACCGCTATGAACCTTATTCTTTTAGATAGATCCGAGTTAGCCTCTCGACCTCTTCGATCTATGTGTGTGTGGTTTTTTGATAAACAGCAGTCTAGAGATTATGCCTCTACATCTGTATGATTTAGGCAAGACTATGCACAATCTGTGCCAGACACAACACTTTTGAATGTGCCAAAGATGTGGAGGATGTCAGCCACATTACTTAAATGTGTCCAAAGTGTCGCATGTTTGGCAAAAAATTGTTGGTACAAATCCATACTGGTTTCAAAGTGGCATTTCTGAGACTACTTTTGTCTTAGAACAGAACACATTTATAAAGTGCTGCGAGACAGACACTTTCATACATACTGTCAGATCATACACTATTAAAAACAGGGGTAGAACTGGCAAGTCAGTGCCAGGTTCATTCATGTCGCCATCAGTGTGCATGTTTAAAGAGAACAAATGAATGTTTACCTTGCTGTATGCAATTCTAATTTGAATAAGTTTATCATTGATCCACAATTGTAAAAGACTGTCACTATCTCTCGAGTTTATTCTCGTGTGGGACCCCGTTCTGTTCATGTATGGTGAATTATTATCAATAGAGTTAAAAAGTGTTACAAGTTTTTTTTGACCAATTGTATTACAAAGAGTGGACTTTAGCATACATTTGACTGTAATTATTTTTACATTTGTATCACCTCAAAAATGTATTATGTGTCCCATTGTTTCATTAGGAATATATTTTTGCTACATTATCCCACACTGTATTTTTCAGGTGGGATATAAACATTGTGTATCATAGCCTTAAACTGTTATACTCATTTACATAATAACAGAGAGGTGCTGTTTTATATGTACACATACACATTCTATGGGAAAAACTAAGTATCTGATACACTGGCGATTTAGCAAGTTTTCCCTCCTCACAAGTATGAAGAATTTCTGGAAATTTTTTATCATTGGTACACTTCACTCGAGACAAATTCGAAAAATTAAAAATCGAAAAAAATCAGATTTGTTAAAAGGATTTTTAATAATTAATTTGCATTTATTCGATGATATACATACCGGCCACTTTATTAGTAACACCTGACAGTAACGGGTTGGACCCCCATTTGCCTCAGAACTGCCTCAATTCTGCGTGATAGATTCAACAAGGTGTTGCAACGATGCTCAATTGTCCAAGGGCCAAAGAGTGCCATTGAAATATTTCCCCCACACCATGACACCACCACCACCAGCTGAACCGTTGTACAAGGCAGGATGGTCCATGTTTCATGTTGTTGACGCCATAATTCTGACCTACCATCTGAATGTCGCAGCAGAAATCGAGACTCATCAGACCAGGAACGTTTTTACCATTCCTTCTATGTCAATTTCGCTGAGCTTGGGAAATTTGCGAGCCTCAGTTTCATGTTCTTAGCTGAAAGGAGTGGCCACCGGTGTGGTCTTCTGGTGCTGTGCCCATCTGCCTCTATAACGTTCACCGTATGTGCTTCAGAGATGTCTTCTGCCTACTTGGTGGTAAACGGGGGCTTTTTGAGTCACTGTTGCTTTCTATCAGCTCGAACCAGTCTGTCCATTCTCTATGACTCTGCATCAACAAGGCATTTCCGCCCACGAGGACTGACTGCTCACTGGATGTTTTTTCATTTTCGGACCATTCTCTGTAAATCCCTAGATGATGGTTGTGCGTGAAATCCTCAAGGAGATCAGCAGTTTCTGAAATACTCAGACCAGCCCTTCTGCACAACACCATGCCACGTTCAAAGGCACTCAAATCCCTTTCTTCCCCATACTGATGCTCGGTTTGAAACTGCAGGAGATTGTCTTGGACCCATGTCTACATGGCCAAATTGCAACTGAAGTTGCCGCCATGTGATTGGCTGATTAGAAATTAAGGTGTTAACGAGCCAGTTGTCAGGTGTACCTAATAAAGTGGACGGTGAGTGTAAGTATGGTTGATCTTACCAAACCAGCAAGGAATCTGGCTCTCACAGACCTGTTAGTTACTGTTACAGCTCATCCCCTGTCCAGCTTTCTGTATTGGAAGCAATACGATCTTTCCAGAACTGACTGTAGAGTGTGTTAACCCTGTAACTGCTGCATAATTACCTGTTTAAGTAAACACTTGATGCTTTCTATAACCAGGACACTTAACTCTTTTTAACTCATGTCAATTTCAGAACAGCAGAATTGCAATTTAACAGACCAGAATCAAACTTCTATATCATACATCACAAGACGGCTCAAAGTAAGAAAGACAGTGGGGCAAAAATACAGCCCAAATGAGGACATGGTCAATTACTGAAGAGAGCTGAGAAAAACAGTCTCAAAACAGTTTTGTTACCAACTGTCATGGAGATAAAAGCTATAGGGACATGAAAAAGTCACCCCTGCTCACGCCAGCACATGTCCAGGCCTGTTTAAAGTTCTCCAATGACCCTTTGGATGATTCAGAGGAGGCAGGGGAGAATGTCATGTGGGCAGATGAGCCCAAAATAGAATTTTTTGGTGTCAACTCTACTCGCCGTGTCTAGAGGAAGAAGAAGGATGAGTACAACCCAAGCATGGGGATGGGAACATCATATTTTGGGGTGCTTTTCTGCAAAGGGGACAGGGCAACAGCAGGTATTAAAGGAAGGATGGATGGGGCCATGTATTGTGGGATTTTGGCCAACAACCTCCTTCCCTCTGTCGGGCCTGAAGATGGGTCGTGGCGGGTCTTCCAGGGACAAGGGCCTAAGCACACCTCAAGGCCAATAAGGAGTGGTTTGAAAGTGTTTTGCCAAGGTCTGGAGTGGCTAGCCTTTTCCAGATGTTCTATTTGAAATTTTTTTAAAGGAGCTGAAAATTAATGTAGCCCCAGCGTTAGCCCCAAAACCCCAAAATATTGGAAAATTTGTTTTGGGGAATGGGTCAAAATCCCCCTTTCAGGTGTGAAAGCTGGGTCAAGAATTGGAAAGTTGCCTCTGTAATTGCAAAAAATGTTCGTTTGTTTTTAATTGTATAAAAATTTTTATTTCATGCAATAAAAAAGAAGTAAACACTTAAATATCACCCAAAAATTTATTTTTGGTTTTTTTGTTTGTCTTACAGTTTTAAGTGTTACAATAAAATAGATTTACTGTCTTTGTAAGTGGGAAAACTTAGAAAATCACTAGTATATCAAGTACTTATTTTCCGCACTGTATATAATGTAAACCGAGCCTTTTCAGCCACTGATGCTGAAGCAAAACATTATATGAGTGAGGGTACAAGTTATCACAATCAGGTGGGTTAGTAAATTTACAGACATTAAGAGACACTAGGAACCTTTCTGCAATCCAGTGCTTGAATCTAAAGGATCTTGCGCAGATTAATTGTAATGATCATTATTTTACAGATCAAAGCACATTCAGTTTACAGACATATTTTAGCTGTTTTTCAAAAACGTCTATCAATCTTGGCTAAGTTGTCCACAAAATAAATAAAATAAGAAAATAGGTTGTAGATAATTTGCAAAAAATGCAGCACTTAAAAGTCAGACAAATTCACAAGTACATTAAAGCTTTCATACAATCACAAATTTCAATATTACAACCCAACCCAAACACACTTTAGTACAACAAGAAGAGCCTTAAAGTATAATAAATCTAATGATCTCTACAATATTTACACCGTGAAGATAGTTTAAGACTTCTACTTACAGACAAAAATTGTTAAGGATTTTGAATACATGGCAAGTCTTATAAACTGCATCTAGACACCAAGAAGTATCAGTGAGATGACAGTGCCAAGTGAGGTAGGCGCCTCTTAAAAAACAAAAAAACACAAACTTCCTGTTTCTGGTCACTTTGTAACACTATAAGAGAATAACTTAAATCTATACATAAATGTTGATGCCATCTTAAACTTGTCATAGTCTTGAATTTACTCAAAGGTATATAGCTAAAAAGGATATAAAAAAGACAGTCGGTTCGGGGCTTTAAGGGGCCCAAAAGGTACATCTTAGGAGAGCAGCACTATTACAGACATTTGACAGTTTGGTGGCCCCATTACAGATTCTGCATTTTGAAGTTGGCACTTTAATTAGCATAATTGCTCAGTGGTAGATCCCAAAATTTCTTTGTTGTAATACCAGAATATAAGACAAAGTAAAGATACAAATGTACCTTCTGCAATTATTGGGGGTCATGAAAACTAAAACAGGACGTTCAATTGTGCAACTAATGTACTGTAAGTGGCTGCACTATGATGCACTTATGGATGACAAGGAGAACATATACCGCATCTACTCGAGTATAAGCCGAGTTTTTCAGCACAAAAAATTTGCTGAAAAATCCCCCCTCCTCTTATACTCGAGTCACTTTCGGAGCTCGGGCGCTGCGATGGCCCGATTGATGACAGGGAAGCTTCAGCTATATGCGACTCCTCAGGGAGCGCATATGACTGAAGGCCGAGTACAGCCGACAGCGTCATGGCACTGCGATAATCTCTTGCCTTGTATGCGACTCCTCCGGAGCGCATAAAAGTTTAGAGATACCCCTGCGGAGCAGAGAGGAGCGCTCGCTCTCTGCTCCGCAGTGGACTCGGGGGCGCAAACTCGGGCTGTCTGGGTTTTCCGGCACAGGCAGCGTGTGTAATCATGCTGCGGTGCGCGGCCTGATGAATCCCCCTCCCTGTCCCGAGAAGACGGAGGAGAGCGCCCGGGAGACGGAGCAGCGGGGAGCGAGGTAAGTGTTTGTTTTTTGTTTTAAAACCCTGCCTATAACCTGTCTAGGGGGACCTATACCTGCCTATAATGACCTATACCTGCCTATGGGGGCAATTACCAGCCTATAGACTGCCTATGGGGACATGTAGCTGCCTATAACCTGCCTATAACCTGCCTAGGGGGACCTATATCTGCCTATACCCTGCCTATGAGGACCTATACCTGCCTATATCCTGTCTATAATTACCTATACCTGCCTATAACCTGCCTATGGGGGCAATTACCTGCTATAGCCTCCCTATGGGGACATATAGCTGCCTATCCCCAGTCTATAACTTGCCTTATGGGGACTCAAACTGCCTTACATGCCTATAACCTGCCTATGGGGGACTTTTAAACTGGCCTATACCACCCTATATCTGCTATGGGGGACATTAAAACTCCCTATATTTGGCCTATATTGCCTATGGGGGAATTAAACTCCCTTTATACCTGCTATATCTGCCCATGGGGGGACATTTAAACTGCCTATGTAATTTTATTGGTATCTATTTCATTTTTAAAATTCACCCGTAGCCGCTGAAAATTTTTCCCCCTTGGCTTTATACTGAGTCAATAAGCTTTCCCGGTTTGTGTGGCAAAAGTAGGTGCCTCGGCTTATACTCTGGTTGGCTTATACTGGAGTATATACAGTACTTCTTTTTGACAGAGGCCCTTAGATGTCCGAGTAATTAGCAGATAGTGTTCATTCAAACATATAACTGAAGCAACTCTGAACCCAGCACTTTATCCTCTTAGATGTCACAGAGAATAAAATCATTCCATCTTAGCGGTTTGACACAGAGAGGAGGCCCCCTGGGTAGATCACCTAGCACCCCGATAATATGATAAAGAGTGCTGGCGCGCCACCAATGCAGGACACATGTATGTAGGTAAGTTAGGCTCTACCTTAAAAGGCTGCGTGCAAGTATAATGCTGCTTTCAGACAACAATAATATGTGTGTTTGTTTGGCTTATGCTTTTATGGTTCATTAAATAGGTTGTCCGGTTAAGTTTTGGATTTGGGAGAACAACTCTCGGTTGTTCTTCTGTTCTTCATCCCAACAGCACATCATTGCTGCAGCCACCATGCCACTGAGTGGCTGACATCACCCTTCAGAAGTGCTCAGAACGGTGATGTCTTCTTATGGCATGGTGGCTGCAGCAATGATATCCCGTTCAGATAAACGCTGGAAGGAAATAGAAGACTGGCCAAGAGTGAGGGCAGTGTAACACTGGATCCCAGGTGAGAGGAGAGGTGGGTATATCTTTTTTTTATTTTAAAAGAGCATTAGAATGGAAAAAATAACTGGACAACCCCTTTAACTTTGGGTCAGATATACTCTGGGATGTTCAAGTGCTGTGACCATAACATGCAAACAAAAAAGCATAAAAAATAAGATACACAGGTATGGAGAAGATAACTCCAAATTTGCAGTATGGTAACCCCTACCTGCTAGTGGTAATATAGCAAAAGGCCTAATGGGGATTGCCTTGCTGGAGGAGATGGAAGTAAGAAATGCACAGTCACAGTCCAATGAGAACTAAGGAACACTTTATAAAATACCTTAAGTGAACCTGTCAGGTGGTTTATGCCTCCTTGAGAGCAGGATGTGATAAAAGGAGGGGAGCTGGTATATAGGGTTATATGATAGAGGAGAGAAGTTGAGCTCTGTGATATATAGGGTTATATGATAGAGGAGAAAAACTGAGCTTTGTGATATATAGGATTACATGATAGAGGAGAGAAGCTGAGCTCTATGATATATAGGGTTATATGATAGAGGAAGAGGAGCTGAGCTCTGTGATATACAAGGTTACATGATAGAGGAGAGAAGCGAAACTCTGATTTATAGGGTTACACGATAGAGAAGAGGAGTTGAGCTCTGTGATATATAGAGTTATATGATAGAGGAGAGGAGCTGAGCTCTGTGATATACAAGGTTACATGATAGAGGAGAGAAGCTAAACTCTGATATATAGAGTTACACAATAGAGAAGAGGAGTTGAGCTCTGTGATATATAGGGTTATATGATAGAGGAGAGAAGCTGAGCTCTGTGATATAAGAGTTATATGATAGAGGAGCTGAACTCTGTGATATAGGGTTATATGATAGAGGAGGATCTGAGCTCTGTGATATATAGGGTTATAGGATAGAGGAGAGAAGCTGAGCTCTATGATACATAGGAAAAAAAAATCTCCAATAATGCACTCAACTCACAATATTATTTATATTAATATATACATTTATATATTTATATATATATATAAATATTAAAATATATATATATATATATTGGTATATATATATATTGTAAGATGGCAGCCGGAAGAGTTGCAATGGTGTATATATTCCGCATGGGTTCTGCATGCACCTGGATGAGATTGGATGGCAAGCGCTTAAGAAAATGGAAAAGTCGCATGGTCCCGCCACAGGTTGGTGGCAGTTAGTGTCACCAAGGTAATGGCCTTGGTGAGGTAGGAGCGTTTTTTTGTTTGTCAGCTTCGACGATATGTTGGTTGGCATTGTTTAACAGCTAGCATAGCTGTGAGAAAACAGCTTACTCGGGACGGCTCTCTACGGGAGCAGTCAAAGTGTTGGGTGGGTGACTGCTCCCTCCACCAGGATCCAGTCCACAGTTTGGCGTGTGCCTCATATAAGTCAGCTAGTCAGCTGACTAGGGGTTGGCTGTTACAAAGGGCAAACGAAGTTTTGACCGAGAGGTTGTGGATGAGACAGGCAAGATCTCCATACAGCCAAGGCTGAGTTTTTTAAGGTATAGTGAGGACAAACTCAGTTACCTTTGTATTGGCCATCGCTCAGACGTGCAGAGTTTGTTTCATTTGTTTTGTTTTTACTGTTTTCATTGTTGCCACTGTCTTGCTTGAAGTTGTGCCAATAAATACGGAGCACAACCGTATTTGGATACACACTGTTGGTCTCTGTCAAACGGACTTTTGCTACGATCCAGAGCGGCTGCGGCTCACATATGGTGGAGGTTATGCGAAGGGCATATTAAAGGGACAGACAGAGTGAGTGTGGTGATCCATGTCCTGGGGTGAAAGCTGACTACGCACAGGACGGGAGCTGCTAAAAATGGAGGACTGATTAAAGCAGCTGGTCAATCAAACACTCAGACTCCATACAAGCCGTTACTGCAACAACAGGGAGGCCACGGCATATCACAAAACAGGTGCACGAGTAAGCGGTCTAAGGGACCCAGCATTAGACAGTGGAGTGAGACAACGTTGCTGCTGCAGGTGGCACCAGGCCACATGCACAGAACAGACAGTATGAACTAGGCTCGTGCAAGCTTTAACAGAGAGACAAGGGATGCCTCAGGGGGGTTGCAGCCGGCAAACCGTCAGCTGGGCAGAGGGCGCTGTCAAAAAAATGACTGGGAGGGGACATTGAAGCCCTACTTGGTCACAGTTTGAAAGAATCGCTGAAGGGCACTATGCCTCAAGACCTGTGGGCTGACGTGTTGTGACACCCTTCTGGACTGGTTGAACACCAAAAAGGGTTATACTTCGACCTGCGTGTCAAGGACGCCAGGGTGTATACACGGGCTGAAGTAGGATATATGCCCGGCTTGCGTACCTTGGCCGCGTCCGCGGTCCGCGCACGGCGTGTCTTCACCTGGGAGTACGATGACATAAGAAACCAGCTGAAGGTCCTCAAATGTTACGACCCTTATACCACCTAACCAGCAAGTGGCTGTAGCCGGAGGAGTCCACACGGCCCAAATCGTGGAACGGGTCGTATGGACGATTCGTCGTGCTCTTCTGGTGGGATACAGCGCTTGTTGGAGGATACTCAGACCCGAAAGTGTGGATGACATTGTGTCATCGTGGTGAGATTTACTGCCACAGAGGACTTCCTTCAGGACTTACTGCTCCTGGGAACCAGTAGAGCGGCATACGGTAAGGCGGGACTTTTTTGTTCCTGCTGTTGGGGGGGATAGACTGTATCCTAAGGAGGGTGGCACGTTTCCAGAGCGTCCCAGTAAACGGGTGCAAGTCCCAGAGGAGAAGGACGCGTAAGAGTTCGGCACCCGCAGCAGATAGTGTGCTGAGCGCTGCCATGGACTGGGACTGTTGCTACCAATTGCCCGGTGCAAGCCGAGCCATGGAGTGTGATTGGGAGACGAAGGTCTTATTTGCAGGCCTGTTTGTGCTGCTCACAGAGAAACATGTGCGACCGGCAAGTATGCCGGTGCGGTTAGGAGGCCATCGGTGATGGCCTTGGATGACTCTGGAAGTCTGGTTACCAATAGTCCGTGCCAACTTAGTGGACTCTGAGAAAACTCCAGACCGTGCCTAGGGTGGTTTGTCATACATGGGGACACTAAGGGAATATCCATACAGCAATCGTTCGATAGAGACTCCATGGCGGGTCCGTGAGCCACGAAGGTCGGCGTGGAATGGCCTTAATGCACCATGTTTAATAGGCCGTGATTTTCCAATGTTTTTGGAAAAGTTTGGGAAAATAAGCAGGCAGGTGTGTAAACAACGTGATGTCTAAAGTATGTGAAACCTGTATGTGCCGTTGAAGGGTATCTGAGGGTTCATGATAGCTTTCCCTTAGTGGTCCTGGCTGGGGAGACTAGGAGGAAAATCACACCTGAGGGTTGGTTTTTCCACATTTAAAGTCGCCAAAGGTAACTTTGGGACAGAACAATTAAGGGATCCAACCTAGCAAATGCCTGGAGGAGTGTTAAGGTCTTAAATGGGGTATTGCAAGAACCTGACTCAATTTGGGTACCACTCATTTCGCAGTACATAATAATCTCCTTTCCAGGGTAAAGAAAACCCCCTCCGAGGTTGTGGACAAACGTGTAGTGCCACAAGTCACCAGACGCATGTTTTGGAGCTGGGTCATCACATGTGCTTGGGGGGCATTAGGGGTAGACAAGAATAGGGTTCGCATTGAGCGAAATTTTTATTGGCGGTATATATTTAAAGCGGTAGAGGATTTTTGTCAGTCCTGTCCAATGTGCCAGGTTAATACCCCGCGGTGGCCACACCTCCGTAACCCTAGTTCCGCTCTGATACTTGAAGTGCCCTTTGAAGCGCTTAAGTTATGGACCTTGTAGGGCCCTTTCCTAAGTCGGCCAGAGGAACCAAACACATCTGGTGGTGGTGACTATGCCACCCGTTATCCGGAAGCCATCCCATCAGAAACACCTCATCTAGGTGATTGCCAGGGAACTGTTCCACATGTTCACCCGGACAGGGCATCCCAAAGAATCTCTCTGATAAGGGCACCCTGTTCATGTCCAGATTTTGAAGGAGCTGTGTCGCTCTTGGTTATTATACACTGCGAACCTCAGTATAATCACCCCAGACTGATGGCCTGGTGGAAAGGTTTCACGGACATTGAAGGGGATGCTAAAAAAGGCGGTCGACAAGGGGAAAGACTGGGACCCGGTTATTGAAGTACTTAATGTTTCTATAAGGGAGGATTCCCGCAGGATTCCACAGGGTTTTCCCATTCGAATGTTATCTGTAGACATCCCACCGGGGGCTATTGGATATAGCTAAGGGACTGGGAGCAGGGAGCAACACGCCTCACGCTGTATCATCGGATTGCAGAGATGCAAGATAGGATTGCAGGGCTCAGTAATGCAATTGTGAGGTAGAAATATGCAAACAAGGCAGAAGCGCAGGCCGAGTATATAATGAGGTCGGCAAAGATAAAGGTCTTTCTGCTGGTGACCGGGTGTTTGGGCTGGTTCCTACGGCGGAGAGTAAATTTCTGGCAAAGTGGCAATGTTCCTTATGAGGTCGTGAGAAAATCAGTTGAAGGTAAACTATAAGTTGTATATGAGCCAGGGAAAAGGAAGCGCTACAGATTTATCATGTGAACTTGCTCAACATTCTTGGAAGGTACAGGGAAGCTTCATTGGTGTAAGTAAGGGGGGGGGGGGGGGGGGGGGGGGAGGGGCCTTTTTTTTTTAGGGGGGGGGGGGGGAAGGGGGGGATTCGCTTAAGTAAGGAGCTACCAGAAGTCCATTTCTCCGATTGTTGTTTCAGCAGTCCAAGTACAAGAGGTTAAGGAGTTCTTAGGGATAATCAGAGGTGTTTTCGAGATACCAGGTAGAACCAGTCTCTTCAAGCGTTGAGATAGTAACAGAGCAAGGCCAAAAGGTTGTGGCTAAGGGCCCTATCGTGTGGCCCGAGACAGAGACAGGCCATCTCAAGTAGGAGGAAGGTACAAAAAAATTGCTGTCACTACGGGGTTATAGAACGGAGTCACAAGTGGTGGTCCAGCCCCATAGTATATTACTAAACCGACCGGCCCCCCCCCCCCCTAGCGCTCCCCCCCCCCCCCCCCCCCCCCCGCATAAGATTTCTTGCAATGATTCAGGGAATTAAAAAGAGATTTCAAAGTTGACGCATATATCCTATGCCAGAGTGTATGAGCTTATAGAAAGATTAGGGCCCGCCAGATACATTACCACTCTTGACTAACTAAGGGCTATGGCAGTCCCATACACAAAGCAGCCCCAGGGAGAAAGGGAAAACAGCCTTTTCCACGCCCGAGGGCCATTTCCAATATCGTCTGTGCTTCCCTTTTGGACTCCACAGGGTGCCCGGCCACGTTCCAGAGGATTAATGATCTCGTCTTACAAGCCCATGAAAATTTTGCGGCCGCCCTATCTAGATGGACGTGGTAATCTTCAGCACAGATGGGAATCCATATGGTGAAGGTCCATCAGGACGGGGTTCCTGGATTATATTCGGAGGCGGGGCTTGACCGGCAAACCCCAAAAAATGTGCTATAGGCCTCGAGAGCCCGGTACCTGGGGTACAGTATTGGTCGGGGAGTTATCAAGCCACAGGTGGATAAATTGAGGCTATCAAAAATTGGCTAAAACTATGTCAAAAAGCAAGTCAGGGGCTTCTTAGGATTGCCGGATATTACAGGAACGGTTTGTGCCTAACGTTGGCCACAATTGCAGGCTCCTCTCACAGACCTCACAAAAGGGTCTTAATCCTCCAATGGTAAAATGGGATGAGAAGGCAGAGGAAGCGTTATGTAAAATTAACAGAAGTGTTAGTAAGGACCAGTAATTAATTGCCCTAATTTAAAGCCGAGTGTATGGTACAGGCAGATGCCTATAATGTGGGGACTGGGCGCAGTTCCTGTCCCAGGTGGTTGACTGGAAGAACACCCCGTAGTTTATCTAAGCAGGAAGTTGACATCGGCGGAGAAGAACTATGCTATCATAGAATGGGAAGTCTGGCTTTGAAATGGCAATTTGAATCATGATAATATACTCTACTAGCGGAGGCTGTTCAGGTTAGTTTATGACCACTCGCCTCTTAAATGGGAATGGCCAGATAAGGGAAACATGCAGAGTGACAGCGTGGTTATTGGCCTTCGCAAGATTTTAAGTTTCTAGGTGGTACATCCGCCAGGGTCAACCACAAAGGCAATGGCAGATGCGTTGTCACGGGTTTATTGTTGTAAGCACCAAGGTGCTCCTCCACAGGCTGAGCAGAGGGGGGGATATGTAAGATGGCAGGCCGGGAAGAGGTCTGCTATCATGGTGTTAGATATTCCGCCAGGGTTCTGCAATTGATCCATGATGGGAATGGTTGGCAGCGAATTCAAAGAAAAGGAAACTCGCATGGTCCGCCACTGGTAGTGGCAGTTACGTGTCACATGGTACTGGCCTTGGTGAGGTAGAGCCGTTGATTTTGTTGTCAGCTCGCTGTTTATGTAGTTGGCACATGTTTAACAGCTAGCATAGCTGTTGAAAACAGCTTACTCCGGGACGGCTCTACCGGGAGCAGTCAAAGTGGTTGGATGGGTGATCTGCTCCCCTCCCCAGGATCCAGTTCCACGTTTGGCTGCCATATATAAGTTCAGCTAGTTCAGCTGACTTAGGGTGGCTGTTTCCGAGGCAAAGAAGTTTTGACCTGAGAGGTTGTGGACTGGTGATCAGGAAAGATCTCCTTACAGCCACGCTGTGTTTAAGGTATAGTGAGGATCAACTATTACCTTTGTATTAGCCAGCGCTCAGACGAACGTGCAGGAGTTTGTTTCATTTGTTTTGTTTTGTACGTTTCAATTGTTGGCCCACTGTCTTGCTTGAGTGTGCAATAAATATACGGAGCAACGTTTTTGGGGACTACACACCTGTCTGAGGTCTTGTCAAACCGGACTTTTGATTGTCGATCCAGAGCGCCTGCAGGTCTCACTATATAAGTATGATATTATATTTTATAGAGATATATATTATATATATATAATATGTATATATATATATATATATATTTATATATATATATGGTATATTATACATATATATATATAATACTATATATAGTTTATATATTATTTGTAAGCAACCAGGCAGGAAAGATAGTGGATGGAAGGTATGTCCCTCAGTATCTGCTGCAAAAACTGGTAAGTTAAGTTCCAGGGATGTCAGGGAGGCGGTCAGTAGGACAGCCCGGTCTTTCCACAACAGCAGAATGGCAGCAATGGACGAACTGCACTAGTGGGGCCCACAAAGGAACCGGATCTTGGTGGGGGAAAATCAGCAGTAGAGATAGCTAACCATACGATACGTAGGCGTGTGTAATTTAGCATAGCTGTGTGCAGTTTTATTGGGCTGCTTTTTCTGAACGGCTGTATCCCTAGGCCTTTAAAGCCTGTGCAGGAAGAGACCAGGTGAGAGAGTTAACCTGATGCTAAAGGAGTGTTTGGAAGTACTTGCCTCCAGAGAGTGCTGAGCAGGAGAGAAGTCTGCTACGGACCCTGAAACAGACCTGTGGGTTCCCCTAAAAAGGAAGTCACCAGCCACACGGTGGAGTACATGTTTGATTTATTTTTTTTGATGCTGGACTTTACCTTTGATTTGCTGCTTGTTATACGGCAAAGTAAGCCTGCTGCAATAGACTTTATGTTATTACTGCTGTTTGTTTTGCCGGTGGAAAATAAAACCCTATATTTTTGTTGCAACCTACCCGCTTGTGCCTGCCTCTGTGACCGCTAGTCCCCACATATTGGTGGAGGTTTGCTATGGGCACTGGTTGCTAAGGGTAACAGCAGCATACGTTTTTTGGACTTTATATACGTTTTGTGAACTGTAGTTTTGGGTGAAGGCTGCTGCATTCCTGCCTACCAGTCCACACCAATGGGAGGAACTATGCAAGCACCCGGTGCAGGCCAATGCCAACCAGCAAGAAACCAACCGTCTGTGCTGGAACAGATTGCAGCACTCAGAGTCAATGTTTCTGCCAGAGAAAGGAGGAGGTTTCGGTGGTTGTGCACAGTTTAAAAAAGCAGTACAGCGCGCCTGCAGAGATGACCCTGATGATGACGTTTGGGGGCGTATCTGGCGGTGTTTGAGAGGCTGGCGGAAAGAGAGAAACTCCCGGGTGCCGTCTGGACGGAAAGTTCTGGCGCCCTATTTGATCGGGGAAGCCCGCAGAAGGCTACTTTACCCCACCCAAACCGAGCAAGCCAAGGGGTATGACCTCCTCAAGGCAGAGATTTTGGCCAGGCTGGGAGTCACCCTAGCGGTGCGGGCTCGCAGAGTCCATGATTGGCGGTTTGAGAAGCATAAGCCGCCCCGCTCCCAGCTGTTTGACCTTCTACACCTTGTGCGCAAGTGGCTACAACCAGAGGTGCTGGCTGCAGCCGTCCGCCATCGTAGACCGGATCGTCATGGACCACTACGCAAGTGGACTACCACGAGAGCTGCATCGTTGGGTTGCCCAGGGAGACCCCAAGACGCTGGAACCAGCTGATTGCCCTCGTGGAGCGGTACACCACTACAGAGTCCTATCTGGGGCCAAGCGTCAAAACTTTTCCCCGC